>PVJS01017618.1:0-35926 GCA_004027185.1 Glis glis
ATGGTGTTGGCAAAACTGATTAACCACATGCAGAAAAATGGAAATAAACCCCACTTTCTCACCCTGCACAAGACTCAATTCAAGATGGATCAAAGACCTGGAAAGTAGACCAGAGACCTTGCAGCTACTTGAAGAGGGCATAGGTCCAACTCTTTAACACACAGGCACAGGTAAAGACTTCCTCAACAAGACCCCAAAGACACAAGAAGTTAAAATGAGGATCAATACGTGGGATTGTATTAAACCAAAGAGCTTCTGCACAGCAAAGGAAGTTATCAAGAACCTCAACAGAGAGCTGACAGAATGGGAAAAGATTTTTGCCAGCTACTCCTCTGATAGAGGACTAATATCTAGAATATACAGAGAACTCAAGAAACTCACCTCAAAAAAACAAACAACCCAATCAAAAAATGGGCAATAGGCACTTCACAAAAGAACTAAATAGGCACTTCACAAAAGAAGAAATACAAATGGCCAATTAATGTATGAAAAATGTTCAACATCATTATCAATCAGAGAGATGCAAATGAAAACTACCCCAAGATTTCACCTAACCCCAGTTAGAATGCAATCATTAAAAACCACAAATAATAACAAATGCTGGCAAAGGTGTGGAGAAGTAGGAACTCTAATTCACTGTTGGTGGAATTGCAAATTAGTGCAACCACTTTGGAAAACAGTGTGAAGGATCCTCAGAAGACTGGGAATGAACCTACCATATGATCCAGCAATACCACTTCTAGGCATCTACCCAAAAGCATCAAAACCAAATTACCAGACTAATGCATGCATATCTATGTTTATAGCTGCACTATTCACAATTGCCAAACTATGGAACCAGCCAAGATGTCCATCAACAGATGAATGGATTGCAAAACTATGGTATATGTACCCAATGGAATTTTACGCAGCCATAAAGTGGAACAAAATTATGTCGTTTGCAGGGAAATGGATGGAATTAGAGAACATTATGCTAAGTGAGATTAGTCAGTCACAAAAAGTGAAAAGTTGGATGTTCTCCCTAATAAACAGAAGCTAAGGAGAATAGGACATAGGAGGGACTCCAGACAAAGATGGAGAAAACCTTAGATGTGTAAAGAAGGCAATCTAAGTGAGGGAGATAGGAGGGGGGAAGCGGAAGCACCCTAATGCACAGGATGTACATACACAAACTTACCAAACTCAACTACTATGCTGAGCAGGAGAAGGAGGGAAGGGGGAGGGAATGGGAGTGGTAATTGGGGGAGGGCTAATTGACTGATGTGTGCATGTATATTTCTACCACCCTGAAACTCATCAAGATGTATGATTACAATGCACCAACAAATGAATAAAAATAAATAAATAAATAAATATCAGTTACATATATATAAAAAAAGGAAAAGGTGGGTTCTGGGTGGATGTGTCAGGACCCAGCAGCAGGCAGGGCAAGGGGAGTAAGTCTGCTGTTTATTGGAACTGCGGTAAGATTTTTGTGCATAGAAGTTTGTTTCCTTTCCTCCCAGTTTTTTTTAAATAGACATAATTTTTAAAAATCGGTTATAGATTTATAGAAAAAGGGAAAAGCAAGTACATACAGCTTCTGTATGTTTCTTCCTTTCCCACTAATACCAACATCTTACATCACTGTGGTACACTTGTTATAATAAAGGGACCAATACCAACGCATTATTACAGGTTTCCTTGGTTTCTACTTAATGCCCTTTTTCTGTCCCAAGATCCTATTCGGGGTACCACATCACATTTTGTCATCATAAATTTTGTTTCTTTAAGCTCTTTTTGACTGTGACAGTTTCTCAGACTTTCATTGTTTTTTATGACCTTGACAGCTTTGAGAGGTATTAGGAATTTTGGAGGATGCTCTTCTATTGGAATTTATCTGATGTTTTTAATCACAATTAAACTTGGGTAAAGGGTTTTGGGGGGCCCTCCTTTCTAATATCATTGTATTTGGACAGAACAGCTCAATGCCCAAAGCCAGCCTGACCCATATTTGCGGATTCAGGCAGCTGCTCCCATTGTCCATCAGGTCTGTAAACAAAGGCTCCTGTCTCTGACCTTGGTAAACAGGGACTTCCTTCCCTCAGATTATGTCCTCCTTGGGAGCTGGCTAATGGGGGGGGGCGATCCTTGGAGACCCGTGCTTGCCTCTCTCAGACATTCTTGTTTTTCCTTAGGGTAGGGACCCTAAGTAGCTCCTCTGCCTCCAATCTACCTCCCCCAGGCCCATACCAGGTGTCAAGTGAATGCTCTTCTCAGATGACGCAGGCCTGACTCTCTTCCTGCTGTTGGTAGACCCTTGGGCAAGCCCCCTAAAGGCTGTCCTGTTAAAGGCTGGCCTGATGCAGGTGACCCCTGCTTTCCGCTGACTCTCCCTGACTCACCCCACAGATTTTCCTTGGGGCCAGCCATTCTCCTCTGAGGATAATTCATGGCATAGTTATTCCACTGGGAATGACATAGGTGGGTTGACGACATTTCCCTCTAGGATACAGGGCTTACGTCTGTGTTGAGGGCCAGGAGCTCTGACTAGGACTCTGTGACCCTGGGCCCACACCCTCTGACTGGGCGTGCTGGAAGATTCATATCTCCCAGGCAGCCGTTCTTGGGATCCAGAAGAGCCTGTGGGCACGGTCAGCTGACTGTGGGCAGGGCTGCACGTGGGGAATGTCCAGCTGGCCCCCCTCCTTTCCTTTGGCTGTAGGGATATTTCTGGTGCTTTGGCCAGACTGGGCCCTCCTCTCCAAGGGTCCTTTTTAGCCTCTTTCACCAGAGGGCTTCCATTGCCACCATTTGAAGAGTTCTTTGTCTGATGTATACTGTTCTTCTAGACCAGCATGGGTAAAATATTTCTGTGAAAGGCCAGAGAGTAAATATTTTCGATTTTGTGGGCCATATGGTTTTTGTTGCAACTCCTCAACTCTGCTACTGTAGCATGAAAGGAGCCATGGACAATGTGTAAATGAATAAACATGGCTGTGTTCCAATAAAACTTTATTTACAAGTCCAGGCAGGGGGCCATATCTGACACACAGGTGGTAGTATGCAGATCCCTGCCATAGACTGTCACCTCCATGATAGTGGGGACCATGTCTTTCTTGGCCCACTGCTATCTTTTTGTCACTCAATCCAGTGCTGGGAGCTGTCCATCCTTTCCCCAGTACATTTGACCTGTTCTTTCTTGTAGCTGATACATAGGTTCCAAGAAAATGACATGGTGAGATTTTAATGTACTGAGAAACGTTCTTGCTCATGGAAAACTCTCATTTGCCTGCGGTGTGTGAAACTCCATCATGAGAGCTGTTCCTTTGAATTAGAATGGGTGGTTTTGAGGTCCCTGACAATTGGATATGGGGAGACAAATTCAGCACTCACTCAGACTGGCTCCAAGCCAGCCTCTTGGAGGATGGGCTTGGGATGGGCATGTTTTACAGGACAAAATGAAGCTCAGAACCTTACTACCCTGGAGGGCAGCCTTGGGACAGGCACCTCATGATAGGTGTCCTGTATTTGGGGAGCTATATGGGGTCATGGGGACCCTGGGAGGGATGTCTGAATGGGGCTTTTGATAGGGTTCAGAATCCTAGACTAGGATTGGCAATCGATGATCTTGATGATTAACCTTGTCACCAACACAATTTTGGAGCAGGCTGCTCAGGCCTCTCCTGATTGCTCCAATGGGAACACTTAATGGCAGGTTTGGCTGTTTCTTTCCTAGGCCCTGAACCTCCAGGCCAGGCTGGCCTCCTTAGCCTGAGCCTCAGTGAAATCTTGTCTGCAGAGCAAGGTCTAGAATGGAATGAACCATAGTGTTCACCACCACCCCGTCACTAACAACAACAACCCATTCATACTTCTTCACCACCACCACTATCATCGTCATGGCTTCCATGATCACCACTATCAGCATACCTCCTTCATCATCACCATCACTACCAACATCACTACCACCAGCAACCTCACCAATACTTTACCACCACCACCACCACCATCATCCTTATTACTATCAACATCACTGCCACCACCACTAACACCACCATTGCTTCCATGATCACCACTGCCCGCACCTCTTTATTCTTCAACACCATCACTACCAACATCACCACCACCAACTCCACCAACACTTCTTTACCTAGACTACCACCATCCTCATTACCACCATTACCACGGCCACCACGACCACCCTTACCTCCCTGTGTTAGTCAGCTTTCCGTTGCTGTGACAAAACACCTGATATAATCAACTTAAAAAGAGGAATGGTTTATTTTGGCTCATGGTTTCAGAGGTTCCACTTCACAGTTGCCTGTCCCTATGGCTTTGGGCCTGTGGCAATGCAAACCATTATGACAGAAATGCGTGGTGGAGGAAGTCTATTCACCTCATCGCAGCCAGGAAGCAAAGAGAGAAGAGGGGCCAAGGTTCCAATGTCCTCTTCAAGATCATGACCCTGTTGACCTAACTTCTTTCTTTCCACTAGACTTCACGTCCTAAAGGTCCCACCACTCCCAAGAGTGCTATAGGCTGGTGATAAAGCCTTTAGCACATGACTTTTGGGGGATATTTAAGATCCAAACCATAACATCCACCCCAGACCCTAAACACTCATGACCAGCCAATAATTTAAAGTACCTTTAGTCCATTTCCAAGAGTCCCCAAAATCTCAGCAGTTCTAACATTGCTCAAAAGTCCAACTCCTGTCTCCTCTGAGACTCAAGGCAAACTCTTGAGCTGTGAGCTCCTATAAAAATAAAAGAGCAGCCGGGGCATGGTGGTGCATGCTTGTAATCCCAGTACTTGGGAGGCTGAGAGCAGAGGATCCAGGTTCTCAGCCAGCCTCAGCTACTTAGTGAGGCCCTGTTTCCAAATAAAGAATAAAAAATAGGGCTGGGAGTGTAGCTTGGAGGTAGAACGCCCCTGGGTTCAATCCCCAGTACTGCAAAATAAAATAAAATAAAATAAAATAAAATAAAATAAAATAAAACAAGTTGCCTACTTCTAAGATACCATGGCAAGGGGTAAATGCTCCTGTTGCAAAAGGGAGGAAGAGGAGAATATAAAGGAAGGATCAGCCCAAAGCAAGGCTGAAACCTTGCAGGGTGAACATTAACTCCTGAAGCTCCAGGTCCAGCATTCGGGGCACGTGGTGGCATGATGTGAGCACACTTGCTGGCTGCAGACCACGTGGCCCCTCTCCTGGGCTGGTTCTGCTCGCCGCTGCAGCTTCCCAAAGCAGGTGTCCTGCGTTCCTGGGGTCTCTAACTTCCTGTAGTGTCCACTGCAGCTGTGGGGTCACTCTCATAGCTTCGTGTACTGCCCGGTCAGGGGCTGCTTGCCGGGACTCCTGCCCTGCCTCCTGGTGCCTGGCCTCTCAGGTTCTCCTTTGAAATCTCAGTGCAAGCCTCCATGACCCCACAGCTCTCAAATTGTGCCTTCCTGTGAAACCAGCGTCGCATGGACAACGCCAAGGTCTGCCATGGGCTCAAGAAGTAGCCATGCCTGCTTGGACCACATCTGCAGCAGCCTTGGAGAGCCTGGCTGGCTCAGATGAATCCCAGGGAAACAATTCCCTATTGCCCATCTTCCTCACCCACTATGATAATTTGCTCCTCTGGTCAAACTGCAGGTTTTTCAAATCTATCTGCTCTACTTTTTGCTTCCAATTTTCACTGTAAATCTGTCTAAAAGCAGCCAGCAATACCACCATCACCATCACCACCTCCACCTCCACCATCACCATCATCATTATTGAGGTAGGATAGGAGAAATAAAAGAAATAGGTTGAAAGGAGATAGAAAAGAAGGAGACATAAAATATAACTTTCATATAAAAGCCCGGTGCTAATGTTCCTCATACCTTTACTCCCTAAACCGGTTCTCTCTCCCAAATTCCTGGGAAATCTGTAAATCTTAAAGTTAGCAAAAAAAAAAAAAAAACTATAATTACCCTGTGCACTGTTAACAAGACAGATACAATATCTTGAGAAACCTATAATTTAGAGGACTTCCCAGCTTATCTTTTGATTGGATGATGGAGACCACAGTCAGCCCAAGGATCTGGTAGATGAGCAGACCACCAAACAACGGCTTGTGATCACAAGATTTTTTTTTTTTTTTGGCGGTACCAGGGATTGAACCCAGGGGCATTCTACCTCCGGGCTACACCCCAGCCCTATTTTTTATTCTTTATTTTGAAACAGGGTCTCACTAAGTTGCTGAGGGCCTCACTAAGTAGCTGAGGCTGGCCACGAACCTGTGATTCTCCTGTCTCTGCCTCCCGAGTACTGGGATTACAAGCGTGCGCCACCACGCCCGGCGTGTGATCACCAGATCGATGTCATCCTCATGTACCTTCCTATACCTACCCTTCACCGAGTTTCCTTTAACAAAGCCATAGACCCCCAAAATGCATCTCTCTCACTCTGGAGAGGGCCTGCATTCTCCCTGAATGTATATTTCTTCTTTCATTAATAAATCTCTGTCTATATCTCTGACTGGTACATGCTGAAATTCTTTTCCATCATGTAAGCCAAGGACCCTACAGATTTTGAGTTGCATTGACCCCTCTCTCCTACTAGGAACTCCTCCAGACCCTTCATGGAATAGTGTCATCTCCTGAGACTTTATCACCATCACCCCCACCACCATCACCGCCACCACCACCACTATTACCACCATCACCACCATTACTACCACCACCATTACCATTATCTCCCTCTCCTTCCTCTTCAGTCACTGTCATAACCAGCATTAGTACCACCACCACCATCGCCATCACCATGGGCCAGCAGCCGGTGGCTTCTCCTCCCCTGGGGCCTGAGCCTTACCTTGCCCACATAGTGGGGCAGTGTGCTGTTTTTCTCTTCATCAATGTGCATCTGGTTCCAAATCCAGTCTCTCTTCTGGCGCCGGTGGGTGGGCAGCATGCCGGGGGTGTCTGGGAGGGTAGGGTTAGAGCCTGCCACTGCTGCTGCCACCAGCAGGCCCAGGTAGGTACCCAGAGCAGAGACCAGCATCGTGAGCCTCCGTGTTCACCGGGAGGGACCAGGCTAGGGAAAGAGGAGAGACAGCATCAGGGCTGGGCGGTGCGGGCGCTGGGGTGTGACTAGTGGAGAACTGAACTTCCTTTATCTGTTCTCTCCTTGGTCTGTCACCCTATTGACACCAGCAGCACCACACCCTATTCTCGACCTAGGTCAGCTCGGGGCCTGGGAGGGGGAGGCAGATACCACTTACATGCAGGTACTCGTGCTGGGTTCGGAAGTTAGCAAGATCAGCCTGGGGGCCCTGGAGGCTGCAGGGCAGGTCTCCTGGAGGAGGGGCCATGCCGATGCTAATGGCAGTTCCCAAAGCTCCACCCAGTGGGCATTCAGGGTATTGCATCTTACAAATGAAGAAACTGAGGCGCAGAGAGCTTAAGTCCCCATTGGTGTGTGTGTGTGGGGGGATGAGGGTTGCTGAGAATGGAGCCCAGGTGTCTGACTGCAATCACTAACCTCTATGGAAAACTTACTGTTTGCCTGACGTTCCAAGAGCTTTATAGATGCTATCTCACTCCATCTTCCTAGTAACCCTCAAGGTTGGAATAATTGTAACCCTCATTTTGCAGATGAGCTGAGAAACAGAGAGACATTCCAGAGATTACCCAGACTGGACAGAGGATGGCCAGGACTTGAACTAAGTCTGTCTGTGCCTTCCCTTGTCCCAGCAGTTGCTGAGGGGTGGGATTTAAAGGCTCCTCTGAACAAGCCTGCCCCCTGACCAGCCTGAACTGCAGTGACTGTCTTCAGAAGGCTCCTAGGAAAACCCCAATGTCTTAATCCAGAGGTTAGGGTATCACTTTAGAATTCACAGAAGGTGGTCACCTTAAGAGTGGTCACAAAAGCCGGGGTGTGTGTGTGGTGGGGGTGGGGGTGGTGGAGAGGCTGGGTTCACAGAACTGGCTTCACAATTTGCAGGCCCTGTGCAAAATAGAAATGTGGATCCTTTGTTTAAAAGCTATTAAAAATTTCCAGACAGAGATAAAAGAACATTAAGCCAAGCATGGGGGGCCTTTGAAATGCAAGCCCTGTGCAGTTGTACAGGTTGCACAGTCTTGCAGGCGACCCCGTAGGCTAGCAATGTGGGTCACCCAAGGCCTGGCTTCATCCTGAATTTTAGGAACAGAGACTTTCCCCCACTGCCCCACTGTGGTTGGAGGCCGCGTCCTTGGCCATCAGCATGCCTTCTCAACCCTGACCTCCTCTGTCCACCTAGCCTCCCTTGTGTCACTGACCTGCAGCTCCTGGGCTGGTGAAGGGGAAGAAAGTGGGTGGGTGGGAGTAGGAACCAGGATGCATGCCTGGAGAGAGACAAGGACCCACAGGGGACCAGATGGCCTCCTTCACTGCTGTCCCCTGTCCTGCCTGTGGGGCAGGCCAGACTCTAAACTCTAGTAATACTTCCTCTGAGCCCCTGGCGCCAGGCTGGCCCAGTGAGGGCCCAGGGTGTCTGCGCTGGGCTAGCTGGTCTCTGAGCCTGCTGAGCTTAGCATCCCAGCTCCTGCCTCAGCCCAGGAGGAAGTGGGTTCCCTGAGTCCCAGAAGGAGGCTGGGCCATGGAATGCAGGGGCCCCGTGCCCTCCAGACCCAGCTTCCTCAGCCATCAACGAGGGTGTCTAGCTGGAAGAGACCTGCTCTTCCAGGCGGGAGAAGGTGGAACAAAGGGTTGGAGGTGGGAGGGAGATGCTGGGAGTCCTGGGCAGGAAGCTGCTCCTGACTCAGGGAGGCTGCAGGCCTGACTCCACTGGCTCGGATCGTGGGCCATTTCCTTCCTCCCAGAAGGAAACTGCAAGTCTTGGTCCTTTCGATCAAGTGGGAAGTGACTCCGAAATGGAAAAGTAAAAACAAACAGAAGTGAAATCAGAAAACAGGAGAGAGTTCTCAGGCCTCAGGACCAGACAGGGTGAGAGTCCTAGCACTGAGCTACTAAGTATGGAGCACCTACTGTATACCAGGCTCCGGTAGACAATGAAGTGGGAACAACAGGAAAATAAGTAAATGAGAGTTACAGTGGGGTGCACGGCTGTGAGTGAGGGGGTGTCTGGCTGAGACCGAGGCCCGGGAGGGGGTCTTTTTGTGGTGCCAGGGGTGGAACTCAGTGCCTCATGCCTGCTAGGCAAGTGCTTTACCATTGAGCCGCACCCCAGCCTTCTGAGAGAGATATTTATTTATTTTGGTATTGGGATTGAACCCAGGGGCATTCTATCTCCGAGCTACACCCTGGCCCTTTATATTATTATTATTTTTATTTTGAAAGAGGGTCTTGCTAAGTTGCTGAGGGTCTCGCCAAGTTGCTGAGGCTGGCCTCAAACCTACGATCCTCCTGTCTCAGCCTCCCAAGTACTGGGAGGATAGGCACACGCCAGGCCTCAGAGAGATATTTAAACCAATATCTGAGCATCAGCTATACAGTGCCAGAGGGAGGAAGAGAATTGTAGGCTGAAGCACCAGGCAGGTACAAAGTACCCCGAGGCTGAAAAACAGCTAATATATCTGAGGCACCAAAAGAAGTCTCCGGTCAGATAGAAATGAGCAACAGGGGCTGGAGCACAAGGAGGGGTGGCTGGGTCTTTGTAATAGGTGGACCGATGCTCTGCTCCAGTGACTGCATCTTACTTCCCGGACCTGGAGCCTGAGATGTTACCTTACATGGCAAAAGGGACTTAGGGCAGACATGGGCAAGGTTCCGGTCTGGAGACTGGATCTTGTCCTGGGTGAACCCAGTGACATCACAGGGTCCTTGAGGATGGAGACCTGAAGGTCAAAGTCAGAAAAGAGATGTGACAACAAGGAGGCTGAGTAATGCAAGACCCCCAGCCACGGAATGCAGGAGGGATTCTCCCCTGGGCCTCCAGAGGGAGCGCAGCCCGGACTCCAGCCCCTGAGACCCATCTCCGCCCTTTGACCTGCAGAAGGAACGGAAGATCCTAGATAAGTGCGTGGTTGCTTGCGGCCCGGCTGCGTGGTAGGTTGTTGCTGTGGCTGCAGGACACGCGTGCAGTTGGGTTGTGGTCGACCTACCATCTGTTCCCAGACTTTTGCTGGGGGATGCGTAGTCATTCCACTTCCCTCCTGACCTTGCCGATCCCCTCTGTCCTCACCAGCATCTGCTCTGGGTCACAGGGGCTGCCGGGGAGGGGTTAGTGTCCCTGGCCTCTGGTTGTTTGGGCAAGGGGGGCTCCAGCAGGTGCTCCACAGATGGGAGGAGGGAACTGGGGATGTTTCTTCCCTGTTTCCTGCTGTGGCTGCATCTTGGAGAGATGCGAGCTCCAGATGGGCAGCCCCTCTGCCCTTCTATCCCTCTTTGGGTTCTAGGAACTTCTTTCTGAAACAGACTTCCTTGGTAGTGAAGGGCAACTTCTGATAACGGTTTTTCACATCCTGTATTTCCTCATATGGAGAGTGGGGGCTGAAGAGCTGTCCCCTCCTCCCATGGGTGCTGGGAAGCCGAGACTGATTTGTTTCTAATTAACACAGCCTTGCTAAACCTCCCTATGTGCATTTCCTGCCTTTTGTCTCATCTGCCTTCTCTTATAAAAGCTTTCTGAGCCCCCGAACCCCCTTGAAGATGGAGATTTGAGACAGAAAGATCTCTATTTTCCTCCAAGCCAGCTTTGAATAAACCTATTTTCCTGGCCAACTCGACTGGTATTTGTGGACCGTGACCAGCAGTGAAGCTTTTCCTCTTGACCCCCAGGCAACACTCCCTTTGTCCCCTGGGCCCTGGGCCCTGTCCCCTGAGTCCTTGGGTTAGGGACCAAGTCCTGCTTGTTGTCTGTGCCTAGCTCCTGTTGGGGCTTTTTATAAAGTGTCCTTATCAGAACCCCAGGACTCCTGTCTGACACTCTGCTACAGTGAACAGGGATGATAGGCAGCTAGATAAAAATGAGCAGGTCAGTGCAAGATGGGGATGGAGCGGAGGGCAAATGAAACAAACCCTCAGGGAAGGAGACACAGGCCGGCCCAGCCGTGGTTAGAGAACGGAGCCATAGCAGGAACCTAAGCTTACTACGTGCACTACTACCCCTGCTCACTCCTGGCATTATGACATTGTTTACATCGCCACCTGACACGCCCTCCCCTCTGGGTTTCAGTTAGGCACTCATGAGAAATTTCCAACATTCAGGAGCAAGCAAGATGTTTTCTAATGCCATTCATTTCCCTGCAAATGACGTAATTTTGTTCCTCTTTATGGCTGCGTAAAATTCCATTGGGTACATTTCCCATAGTTTTGCAATCCATTCATCTGTTGATGGACATCTTGGCTGGTTCCATAGTTTGGCAATTGTGAATTGTGCAGCTATAAACATAGATATGCATGCATTAGTCTGGTAATTTGGTTTTGATTCTTTTGGGTAGATGCCTAGAAGTGGTATTGCTGGGTCATATGGTAGGTTCATTCCCATTCTTCTGAGGATCCTTCACACTGTTTTCCAAAGGAGTTGCACTAATTTGCAATCCCACCAACAGTGTATTAGAGTTCTTACTTCTTCATATCCTCGCCAGTGTTTGTTATTGTTTGTGGTTTTTAATGATTGCCATTCTAATTGGGGTTAGGTGAAATCTCAGGGTAGTTTTGATAAGTGAGATTAGTCAGACACAAAAAGTGAAAAGTCGGATGCTCTCCCTAATATGCAGAAGCTAGAGAGAATAGGGCATAGGAGGGACTCCAGACAAAGTTGGAAAAAACTTTAGATGAGTAAAGAAGGTGATCTAAGTGAGGGAGATGGGAGGGGGGAAGAGGGAAACACCCTAATGCTCAGGATGTACATACACAAACTTATCAAAGTCAACTACTATGCTGAGCACGAGAAAGAGGGAAGGGGGAGGGAATAGGGGTGGGAACTGGGGGAGGGCTAATTGACCCATGTGTTCATGTATACTTCTACCACCCTGAAACTCATCAAGATGTATGATTACAATGTACCAATAAATAAATAAGTAAATAAATAAATAAGTAAATAAATAAAGACAGACACACTAGGCTTTGGCAGAAAAAAGAGGTAGTGGCCTCCCCAAATGCACATTCATGAGAACTCAGCTTTCTTGTTACTTGGCTATTGGTGAGGAGGCAGGACTCCAGAGACAGGGCCTTCAAGAGCCAGGATCAGGTAATCCTGTCCCCATCCCATGCAGGAACCCTGGGCACCTCTGGGACAGTGCTTTATCCCCATGGGACTCTGGAGAGTGCTGGCATCTCTGAGCACCTCCCCTGAGGCATGATATCTCATTTAAACCTTGCAGAAATCCTTCAAAGTAGCTGTCAGAAATCCCCTCTGCAGGTAAGGAGGTTCAGAGAGGTAGAGTGAGCCATTCCCGGTCACGCGGCAGCAGGAGGTGAAGCCAGCATTTGAACTTGCATTCAAAATAGAGATTTTTGGATCATGCCACTCTCTCTCTACCTCTGCGATGACACTCAAACATGATAATAATAAACTGTTTCCAACGCTTGGCTTTCAGAGGTACCACCGCATTTAATTTTCACACTGTCCCCAGCATCCCCAGGATGCAGGAATTATCATTCCTATTTCACAGAGGAAGAGACTGAGACTCAGAGACAGACAGCTCATGAGTAGCAGATCTGGACCACTCAGCCAGATCTGTCCTTTTCTAAATTTGGGCCTCAATCTCGGGGACCCGAGGGAACTTTCCATTTGACAGGTCACTTATTTGTGTCTTTTTCCTCTTGTGTTAGAAATTTGGCCACTGAAAGGGGGCTGCGGGGGAGGGTTCTGTGGTCCGACATTCCTCCTCCCGTGATGGAGTGGAGTGGAAGCCAGGCTGGACAGATTTGCTGTGGCTATAGCTGGAAACAGGAAACAGAATTTCCCTGGGCCGCAGTCTTGGAGGAATGGCCAGGGCCACAGCTGGGGTTAGACTTATCTCTTTTGCTTTTATCAAGCAGAGACTTAGCTGTTCTTAGCAGTTTTTGGAGAGGCTGGGGATGTGGCTGGGTGGATTTGGGGTACCACAGGTGTCCAGAGGGTCTCAGGATTGGGGACATGATTTTCACACTGAGCAGCCTGGGAACTTGACCGAGCACATGGAGAGGGGACAGCCTGGCCACTCAGATGTGGGTGCTGGGCACTCAGAGGCCAGGGCCCCACCATGTCCCCATAATCCAGAATCCAATGCTATCCCATCCCTGGAGCTATGTTAATGCCTTGGGGGCAGTTTCAAATGGATAAAGGGGGCTCCACTGTGCCTTCGGTTGTTCTAGGAAGGTCAAGAGGACCCAACACTAGAGGACAGAGTGTGTGGCCCAAAGCCCCTGGTGAGGAGGCATGGAGCCCAGGATAAGGGGCAGGAGAGCTCAGGGAGTCTGGGGGATGGCTGGGCTCAACCAGGCCCCAGTGGGAGGTCACTTTATTTTTTATGTTGGTACTCTCCAAGCTAAACCCCCAGCCCTTTTTATTTGGAAACAGGGTCTCCCTAAATTGCTGAGAGTCTCGATAAGTTGCTGAGGGTCTTGTTAAGTTTCTGAGGATGGCCTCGAACCTGCGATCTTCCTGTCTCAGCCCCCCAAGCATTGGGATTACAAGCATGTGACACCATGTCTGGCTAAAGAGACTTTTATGGTCTACTTTTATGTATCTACAGTGTGTGGGGCCCCTAGGGTCAGAGCCCAGACACCTGCGCCTGATTTTGGGGACTGAGGGGTAGCTCTCAAGGTGGAGCCAACTGGGTTCAATCTCCAGTACCCCCCCCACAAAATCTGTTCATTATGCATGGTGGCGCACGCCTGTAATCATAGTACTTGGGAGGCTGAGACAGGAGGATTGCAGATTCAAGGCCAGCCTTAACAACTTAGCAAGACCCTCAGTGACTTAGCAAGACCATGTTTCAAAATGAAAAATAAAAAGGGCTAGGGGTGTAGCCCAGAGGTAGAATGCTCTAGGTTCATTCCCCAGTGCCAAAACAACAGCAGCAGCAACAACAGAGCACACAGTGTTATCTGGCCACACATGCTTGGATGGAGGAATCTGGGAAGCTCTGTGAGGGCATGGGGGAAGGGCCCTGTTTGGTGAGGCTGTGGTCACTGGGGGGACCTCATCCGCTGTGGCAAAGCCCCCTCTGGTCCTTCTCTGTGGTGTCTTATCTGTCCTTGGGGTTCAGTCTCAAAGGGGCTTCGCTCTATGCTCCCTAAATTACATGTCAGGAGGCCTGGGGACACACTGGAGGGGGCAGCCTGAGGTGGGAAGGGCCTGCAGCTTCTCTTGGGACCCCTGGGAGCCCCTGGCTTTGTGGCTAAACAGATGGCAGAACTCTGAGCCCCGCTGGGAGCCCCTCAGTGGGCACTGGGGACTCCTGCCTCTTTGCTGCCTTAGAGCCCTGCACATGCCTTAGATTCCAGGGCCCACATCTGGGCTCTGGGGCTGTTGAACGGGCTGGAGGGCCTGGGATGGGGACAGAGGAAGGCTTCAGGTCAGAGACACGTACCACATCCCCCATGTTCTTGGAGGTGCCTACGAAGGACACACCCTGGCACAGGCACCTGCCCACTCAAGGTCCCGCAGAGGCCCCTCTGCTCCCATCCAACATGTGGCCTCCAGCCAGATGAGATCTGGCAGCTGAGCCTAGCTCCCGGGAAAGCCTCTGAGGATGGACGGAATGCTCAGGCTCAGCCCAGCCTCCCGCAGCCTCTGGCCTCCAGCCCAGAGGCCCTGGGTCAGGGATGAGGGGCAGGGCGCGGGAGGAGGGGACCCAGAAGGCAGGGTGGGGAGGCGCTGGCGCCCCAGCTCCCTGTGTGGCCTGAGGCGGCTCTCCCGGCCACCTGCCTACCCCACACTTCCAGTCTCAGTCTAAGGGTGGGACCCAGTGATCCCCCAACTCCTCCAGAGACCCCCAAACTGTCTACTTGTGTGCCAGCACTTACAGAGATGCACTGGCAGCTGCCGACCTTGAGAGAGTGAAGGGCGAGGCCCTGGGAGCCTGGGGAAGGAGAGGTCGACAGCTCAGCCTCCTGGGTGACGCCCTGGGAGCCTGGGGAAGGAGAGGCTCACAGCTCTCAGCCTCCTGGGCTTGCTCCTGGCGTGTGCGTTCAGCCCCGGGGCCTGCTCTTCCCTGCAGGGTTCTGCAGACGCCTCCCCGGACCCCATTTCACATACAGCTTCTCCCACCTCCCTGCAGGATCAGGTGTAGCTCCTGAGCCTGCCTTTAAGATTCCGCAAGGTGACCCCTGACCCCTCCAGCTCTTCCCTCCTCTGCCTCTCTCAGCCCCGGGGAGAACTTGGAGTGTCTGGAATGCACAGCACTCTTCACTGCACTGCAAGCCTTTAGCCTTCTGTCTGGAATGCCCTTCCTTGCTGTGAATGCTTCAGTTCTTTTCAAGCCCCAGGCCACCTCCTCCATGTGGTCTTCTGATTGTCACCTGCTCCCAGCTCAGCCTCTGCCTCCGGGCCCAAGCATCTCTGTGTAGACAGGTTCTGGGTCTAAGTCTCTATCCCAGTATGCAGGTGCATGGACTCGAAGCCCGAGGCCTGGGGTGTCAAAGTCCCTGCTACTGGTTCCCTTCCCACTCGCAGGATTTAAAAACCCATCTGTGTACATGCAGCCAACACTTAGGGTGTTCAGAGTAGGTGCAGTTGTTGGTGTCACTCAAAGAAGCTGTCCCCAATTAGCTCCTTCGGTGGCCCATCACATTGTCAAATACACCATATTAGGGTTTGGGGAGCAACAAGATGATCCTTCTTCAGGGTCCCTGATGAACATGCACATGCCCCTGAACAGGAGGCCTCTTAAGGTAGGCCTGGCAGAACAGAACTCCTGGGTGGCCACGCACCCCTTCCCACACCCATGGCAGACATCACTAATCGCTCACCATGTTCATCCCCACCAAACTTTGAACCCAGTCCCTGAATCCACAAAACAAACTTCAAAAGATTGGACCATGGACCAGGCCTAATTTGAGATTTGAAAGAAATTAGTGCTGGGTTTCTGGGCTCCAGGTCATCTAGTCTCCGCTAATGGGACAGCTCCAAGCTTCAAGCAGAGAACATCCATTTCAAGGTTTGTTTTCCAGCCTCCTCTGGGCTTCCTGGCTTTAACTGGGACCATGGGACAGGGGGCAACAGAAGGAGCCTCACACACCTGCCTGTTTGAACTTGCCCAACTGCCCATGAGCTGTGTGGCCTTGGGCCCATCTCTTGGTCTCTCTGAGCCTCAGCTTCCTCCTCTATAATAAAGACAACAGTAGCTGCCTCCCTAGACAGGAGTGGTTCAGTGAGATCACAGGTATGAAGCCCAGTACACAGTAGGTGCTCAATAAAAGTGTGGGTGTCTTGATCCCCATCTAATCACCCCTACAGCCTGGTAACTGTGGCTTTGACTGGCAGACTCACACCTGATTTAATTTCCTGGTTCTACCCTGGGCCCAACTCCTACTTCTCTCTGCTCCTTTCCAGAGAAAGACAGCTGCCTGGCCGCTGCCTGGCCTGCTCCGTAGGCCACCCCCTGGCCCCAGAGAGATGGGGAGACTGAAGTTAAGGTTATAGAGGGGCTGCCCACGGCCTCCTGCTCTTCCTCCAGAGAGCCATCTGTGATTTCTCTACCCAACATCAGCTTGGACCTGGGTCAGGATGGGCTTGATCTATCTTCTAAAACATTCTTCCCCCAGGGTCACTGGGCTCCTGGCTAGTCCTTGTGCTTGCTTCTGTGGCCTGTGCTGCCTGATTTTCCCCCTCCCTGAGCCTTACTATGGCATGTGACACAGGCTGTAGGGTCAGAAGGGCTGGCCTTGCTCACATCCTGCTTCTGCGTTGTATGAGCTGTGCGACTGTGGGCTGGCTGCTTAGCCTCTCTGAGCCTCAGTGGCCCCATACGTCAAATGGGAATTCTTGTAGTAGCTTCAGGTCAACCAAGAGGGAAAAGAGAGGTGATGGAGGTAACAGAACTGGGTCCACAAGAGCAAAGGACTAGAGGTTTTTCCGGGGACGGTGTCCACTGTGTCCACTACGTGCCCCCAACGCAGCAGTGGGGCTCTGAGTGAGTCATCCAGCTTTGGGAGAAAATCAGCCTGGCCCCTCCTGGCTTCCTGCCCCATGTCCGGCCCTTGTTTCCTTGCACAATGGTTCAGCCTGAGATACAGGCTGGCAATGGCTTAACCCCTTCGAGGCCGGCAGACACCTCCCCAGCGCTCAGCACACTAAGCTGGGATTGGGGCTGCCGGGGAGCTGGGCAGCTCCCGGATCCTTGGGAGTTACCTCCTGCCCTCCAAGTTGGAGTCCACAGATGGCTGGACTCAGGCCAGACAGGGGAGGGTCCTGTGGATCCCCCACCCCAGGATGAGTCAGGGCTCCTGGGCCTTTAGGTCACAGTTCTTCCTGCAGCTGGGCCTTCACTCCCCATTCTAAAGAAACCTCAGCCCCATGAGTCTCCCCAGGTCTGTGGAGCTGCCCAACTGCTGAACCCCCTGGCGTGCCGTGCCTCATCTCCTGTCAGAACCCTGCCCACCCAGCACATGGGCCCTGGGGGAGGGAGCGAGCATGGGTAGGTGCCCAGGGGTGCTCGCCACAGGATGGCAGAGGGGACTTGGGCTCACTCAGGTGCGCCCTCCCTCTCCTCCACCTCCGTTCTCCTCAGCCTCCATTTCATTCGACTAAATTCAGCCTCCATTCCTTCAAGATCCCCTACTACCAGCTGTCCCAGGGCCAAGTGTGAAATCACATTGAATTGTAGGAAAAGACGGTTTCCTCCACTTTCCACAGAAGAAACCTCAGGCATGGAGAAGCCACAGGTGCTGGAAAGAGACCGGGCTTTAGAGGCCAAGACCCTGGTTCAGATCCCCATCCATCTCTGCTCCAAATCTCAGTTGCTTTCCCTGAGATGTGAAGAATCCACTTCCTGGGACTGTGGATAGCAAACGCAGGTGCCCTTGTTCCAGAGCGTTCTGCCTGCACCGTCTCCAGTCCTCACAACAAATTGCAAAAACATTTCTCGTTATCCCGATTGCTCAGACCAGCAAACTGAAGCTTGGAGACTGTGGGTAACTTCCCCAGGGTCACCTATAGGGCTGAGATCTGCGACCAGGGCAACTGTCTCCAAGCCAGGTGCCGGCCTTTGTGGCTTTCGGGTGACTTCCCTGAGCTGTGGGGGCCCCAGGGGCTCCTGGGCCCTAGGATTTGGGTTTCTGGCTGTGGGGAAGAGGAGGTGGGGTGCTTTTCTGGCTGGGGGTCCAGGTGTTTGGGGCAGGGAAGGGAGGGGATGTCATAGACAGGGCCCCAAGCCGCCAGAGCCAAGCCTCAGTTTGTCTATCTTGAAAATGGGGGACACCGACAGAGAGCTCTACTTTCGGGGCTCCTCCCCAAATCCCAACGCAGTGCCTCGAGGGGTTGTTGGCAGGGGCTGGGGGTGATGTCAGGCCTTGCTAAATCCTCTCCCACAGGAGAAGGGGCCCCGAGGAAAAGCCAGAGCCCTGAGCCTCGGGCCTCTGCCCCGCATGCTGGGCAACAAGGGGCAGAGTCCCGCCAGGCACTGACGAAAGCCAGCGGGCCTCGGGGCCCACCGAGTTGGGGAGTCCACTTGTGGGGAGCTGAGCCTGTTGCGCCCATGGCACTGCCCCGGGTGTACCCTTCCCAGCCCTGTTCTGACCCAGAGGAGACCCAGCCTGCCCGGGAGCCCCACAGCCAGGAGCCCAGGACCATTCCACAACGCCCATCCCACAGCCAGGAGGCCAGGACTCGCCCCTCCTGGGCGCACGGCAGGGTCAGGGGTGCAGAGGAGCGGGGCGCCCCTACTCACCGTGCCTGTGGGCTGAGGGGTCTCTGTCAGCCTGTCTGTCCGAGGCCGGCCGAGTGTGGAGTGGAGCGCTCTGACGCTCAGGGGAGCCACACCCAGCCAGAGCGAGGTCGGCCGCCGCCCCTTCAGGTTTTCCAGCTGCCCTGGCCAGCTTCCCCGGGATGGTTTCCTGTTATTGTTCCTTTGTGAGCACAGGCTCCTGCAGAGGGGTGGTGGATGCCGCCTCGGCCCAGGCAGGCCGTCCCACAGAGGCCCTGGACCTGCTCCGGGTGCTTGAGTCAGACCCTGATTTGGGGCCTCAGCTCTGGGGCTTTGAGCCCAGTCAGGGGGCCTGGGCCTGCTCCAGGGCATTTAACCCTCCTTGGAACCCCGAGGGCAGGTGTCATCCCCCCTTTTTACAGCCTTGGAAGCTGAGGGGCTGAGGTGCTTGTCCACCTGGCTGCAGGGTAGCAGAACCAGAAACCCAGCTGGCTCAGCCTCGCCCAGAACTGGGTTTCCCGTGATGACTTCATGGTGGCCCCGCAGCACAGGTGATGGGGCCGTTAGGGGCTTTAGAGGTCTCAGGGTGGGGCAGTGGGGAGACAGAAAGGACTGTGGCTCTCAGCGCCGGAGGTTCAGGACGGCATCTCTCCCAGGGTGTGTGTGGTTCCATCTCTCAAGGGCCAGCCTGGGTCTGTGGGGGCATTTGGGTTTAGGAATATTGAGTGAAGTCAAGCATTTTGGTTTTGCTTCTGATGGGCCAGTCATGTTCCCATAAAGCCTCAGCTTCCTCATCTGTAAAATGGGGATAATCATAGTCTTGGGATAAACATGAGTCAGAGAGGGGCTTGGAAGATGGACCAGAGCCCCTCAGAACCAGGACGCCGGAGGAAGGGAGACTCAAAAAACTACAGACAGCTGGGATCAGTGGCAGATGCCTGTAATCCCAGTCCTTGGGAGGCTGAGACAGGAGGATTATAGGTTCAAAGCCAGGCTCAGCAACCTACTGAGACTCTCAGCAACTTAGTGAGACCCTGTTTCAAAAGAAAAAAAAATAAAATAGGGCTGGGGGTTTGGCTTGGGGGTAGAATACCCTTGGGTTCAATTCCTCGTACCAACCAACCAACCAACCAACCAACCAACCAGAACAATAAAAAAATACCTCCAGATGTCTGGGTCCCAGCCCAGTCGGCTGATGTGGAGTCCCGGGGCAGTCCTGGGATCTGCCCTTTGAAGAGCTGCTCTGCTTTTCTGCAGATGAGTGGTTGGGATTCCGGAACTTGTTCCATTATTTAGCTGGGCAATCAGAGACCCCGGAGAGAGGGCCTCGCTCAGGAGCACCCAGGGAGTCAGGGAATGGAGCTAGGGAAGGAGATGCAAGAACGCTGTAGGGGAGGGGACATCAAGAGTTGAGGTGCCCATTCGATACCCAAGTGGAGGTGTGGGGCTGGTACATGGAGGCTGGGTGAGGTCGGCCTGGAGGTGAGGTTTGGGAGCTGGGACCTGCTGTCTGGTACCTGAGGTGCAGGGAGGGAGCCCCAGGCTCTCTGATGTTTGTGGCTCAATAAAAGAGGGTCCAGAAATTTCAAAAAGGGGCTGTGGAAGCCAGATGAGGATAGTGGGTGGTGAGCCGGACCAGCCTGGGTAAGGGGACTGTTGAATTTGGAGATCGAGGTCACCAACCGTGACCAGAGCAGGTTAGACACAGAGTATACTAGATGGACCAGAAGAGTTCACTGGAGGGGGGACAAGGAAGTAGAGGTGTGGGCCATCATTTCTCTGTCCCCAGGTCTTGCGGTGAATGGGAGGGGACCCTGGGGAGCTTTTGAAAGCTGTGGCGGCGAGTTTGTGTCCCGAGGGAGTGGTCGAACGATACTGGGGTGAGCGGGGTGACCTGTTGGCGGGAGAACAGTCCCGGGGTGGGTTCCGAGTGGGACTTAGTCACAGCGTGGGGGACCATAAACAACAGCTCAGCGCTTCCTCCTCCAGCACCGTTAACTCTGTCTCCTCCTGTCCCGAGGGCTGCTAGCTGCAGAGGACTCAGTGACCTGGCCTCGCCTGGTCCCCTCACCCCCGCCCTGTGCCGGCTGCCGGTCCCCAGGGCCTATGTGCTCACGGGGACACGTCACTTCCTCCTGGGTCTCAGAGTTGGCACGGGTGGCAGGTGTCCTGGCACCATCTGCCGGCTGCCTTTGTACTCCCAGTCCATGTGGAAGTTGGCTCTGCCCTGAAAACCGCGTTCCTGTCATCTGTAAACAAGGGACTGGAGTGTGCCCTGCGCCCCAGGGGTGGGGATCCAGGGCGCCATAACAGAGGTGGCTCAGACTCCGGGAGGGGAGGTTACTGTCCTTTCAAGTCCCCTGAGGGCCTCATGCCAGATCTCTGGCACTGCCCAGCCTCTGCTCTGACCCCTCCGGAGGCAGAGGAGGTAACGGGAGAGCAGGAAGTGCCAGCCAGAGCAAAGGAGGCAGCCATAGCCCACAGGAAACGGGACGGTCTGCGAGGCCAGATTAACAGCCGGGGAGGAAGCAGCAATGGGGCTTGGTTGGGGGTGGGGACGCCCACCCAGCCTCTGCCAGAGGAAGGCCGGCCAGGCAGGGAGCCCTGGTGCAGAGCTACCGGTTGGGGGCTGGCAGACCCACGCCCAGAGTGGCCATGACTGATGGTGGACAGGGGCAACTGATCTACCTCTCTGGGCTTCTGCCCTTCAATGTGAAATGGGTCTTCAGTCCGGGCTCTGCAGGGCGGTCCAGAGGATTGAGGGACAGTGGAAATAAATGGCAGTAATGAGCCTTACTGAATGTGTGTTTCTCAAAGTGCGGTCTTCAAGCATCGGCCTCAGAATCACTTGGGTGGGGAGGGGGCTGAAGATGCTGATCCCTGGGCCCCACCCCAGGCCGATGGAGGCAGAATGGTTGGTGAGGGACCCCCGAGAGCTGTGTGTTTGCATTCAGGGATGAGGACCTAACTCTCCTGAGGCTCCTTACCAACCCTCAGGACAACCCAGGGTGGGGCAGCACTGCTATTAGCTCCATTATACAGATGGGGAAACTGAGGCTGGAAGTTAGGTGTGCCTAGAGATCTCAGAGTCAGTCAGTGGTGCAATGGAAACTCAGAACCAGGCTTCTGTCTCAGAGGCCAGCTCCTTCCCTGCTGGAGCTGTGCCGATAGCACTGTGTTGGGCGCACAGTAGCTGCTCATGAAACAAGAGTCCGCTCTCCTTCCCTGTCGCATGGGACACCCAAGGCTGGGACAGGGCAGCGTCACTCCAATGTAGGGAGATCCGCAGCTTCCCAGGCACCCACAGTGGTGTGCAGGGCTCTTCACCCCTGCGCTAAGGCTGGCTCAGTCTGCTAGGCACTCTGCAGAGGGGGCTCCCAGCAGCCCCTCTCCACGCCCCCCGCTTCTGCCGCCCCCGCTGCTTGCCCAGTCTGGGAGTCAGGCTGCGCTTCTCGCTGTGGCTGGCCTTACTGCTCTTTTCTTCCTTACATTTTTTTGTTTTTGTTTTTGATCTAGTGTGGGCTGACTATGCAATATCATGTCTGTTGAAGTTAATTGCCAGGGACACAGAGGGTCCGTCCTGTACCTGGCACCCTTTCCACAGAGTCTATCGCCAGCTTGATTTTTTTCTGGAGAAATTTCCTAATGTTTCTCTTTTCTGCATACAATTGTCCCAGATGCCGGAGGCTGCCCTTTTTGAGGCCTGTATTCCTATGTGCCATCCCTGTCCCCCGGCTGTAGCTTCTCTTAACACTCAGGGTGGCCTGGGGAGGGGCTGCCCATTTTGCAGCACTAAGCACCTAGCCCCGTGTGGCTCTGAACAGCTCACGCCAGGCTCACATGTGTCTGTGGAGCCTTGTGGAACACTCTAGATCCAGCCTTGGGCTGAGCTGCTCAGCTTCGGCCTCCAAGCCTTTGCCCCAGCTGACCTTGCCTCTTAGGGCACTCTCCCTCCTCCCTCTGCCCGCCTGAGTCCTCGCCCTTCAATGCCTAGCTTAAAGGCACCATCCCTCCATCCAATCTTCCTAGATTCCCATTTTTTTTTCTTTTTTTTGGTACTGGGATTGAACCCAAGGGTGTTTTACTTCCGAGCCACACCCCCAGCGCCTTTTATTTTTTATTTTGAACTCACTAAGTTGCTGAGGGCCTTGCTAAATTATTGAGGCTGGCCTCAAACCTGTGATCCTCCTGTCTCAGCCTTTCAAGTACTGCGATTATAGGTGTTTGCCACCGCGCCTGGCCTAGATTCCCATTCTTGAAGCATCTCTCTCCCGGGAAGCTTCTGCCTTGCCAAACACCTCACTTGCACCCCACTTGCTCAGTTTCAAAGCCTATTGGGCTTCTCCCCATTTTTGCAGGTGATTGTTTTCCACGGCAGCTTCAGGAGGCGCTGATACCATCCCTGTTTCCACTGAAGGAGGCCTGGCCACCGTCCTGACCGTCCACTCGCCTCTTTAAAGTTTTTCCTTGTGAGCCACTTCTTCCTTGGTTACGTTGGATTTCTGATTGATAAGCATCTTTACTGCAAGGGACCAGAACTACCTCCAAGCATCAGCAAACCTGTGACCGAATCACCCCATGATGGTAATCGCTCCCCCTAAGTGGGAGCGATTACCCCACAAAGGACCGAGGCTGCCCCCCTAAGCAGGAGCAGTCATCTCACATGGGAACCAAATCCTCCTCAATCGATGACCACCCCAGAGCTTCTCAGAACCAGCCCTCAGCGAAGACTCAGCCAGACCATGGTCTGACGGGATGACCGACTCGGCCAGCGGTGGGAACCCCGCCAGGAAGCCCCACCCCTGCCTTCGTTCCCCTGTCATGAAACCGCAGTTTGCCAGTCCCTTAGTGACAGATCTTTGGTCACTGCACTCTGTTCTTCCTGGCGTGGCCACACTGACCAAAGCTCCCGGCCTGCCCTCCACCTCGGCTCTGTCTCTTTGATTGGCATATTGGTCCCGATGGCTGAGCCTGGTCTGTTGGGACCACTGGGGCTGGAACCTTCGCCCACGGACTGTTGTAACACTCTTTGATGAAGGAGCTGAGGCTCAGAGAGGCTGAGAAACTTGCCCAAGGTCACACAGGTGTAGCAGAGCCAGGATTCCAGCCTCAATTTCCGGTTCAGAATTCAGTGCTCACTGTACAGCCTGTCCTACTCCTGACAACCCGCCATTGTTGGCCGAGGTTTTAAGCTGATTTATTAAAAAAAAATTACAGTTACTGAGGCCCAGGCATTGCCTCGCCCTGTGTTGGGCACAGGGGACATATTGGTGACACAGGCTAGGTTCCTGCCTTTGATGTGTCTCAGGGTATGAGAGAGACAGGTACCCGGACAAGCATGAACCACGCCGAGTGGGGGCAGGCTGGTGACAGGTATGTGCCCCACACTGGGGGTGTTCAGGGGCGGGGCCTGGGGTCCCCAGGCTGCTCTGAAATGGTGCTCGGGAGCTTAGTAAGGATGGTGGGGGGCTCACAGGCAGAGGGACAGAGGCACAGACCCTACGTGGGAAGGAGACATTCCCTGGGGAAGCGCTGAGGTGAGGCCAGGTGGAGAAGGGCCTCTCCTGCCACATTGAGAGTGTGGGCAGGGGACACTGCAGGGCTGCCAGCTGGCAGGTCCCAAGTGCCCTGGATTTTAGCATGGCCCCTTCCAGTCTGCCATGTTATCTTGCAGCCACCTCCCTGGGCCACAGTCGGGCCAGGGAGAAGCCACAGGCAGGGGCAGCACAAGTGGCCAGCTGAGGATGTGGCCACTGGAGCACAGCCTCTCTAGGGCCGGGAAGGACAGTGAGAACAAAGCCGCCTCTGTAGCCCTGGGGAGGGGGCAGGAGCACCTTCCCAGATGGCGTCTCCGCTCCCCCCAACCTCCTAGCAGCACATTTCTGCTCAGGGAAATGGAGCTGCAGCTGCTGTGAGTTGGGGCCAGCCCAGCTGCCCGGGTTCGGGGTGGTGCCTGTGCAGCCCAGCTCTGATGGTCCACTGGATCCCGGACCAGCCACGCAGCCTTTGGTGCCTTAGTTCCTTCTGTAAAACATGGGTGATTGCGTGCCTTCCTCATGGGTTTGCTGGAAAGGGGAATCGAGAAGGTTCGCGTGTAGTATACAGAACTTTACTCTGGTGTACAGTAGGTGCTTGATACATGTTGGTCATGAAGATGGTGCAGTAGGGAGGTGGACGTGGGGAGTCTGAACGTGTGTGCACGGGTGAGGGCGGGCGCCTGTGCAGGTCATTTTGTCCCTGTGTGGTGGCGATATGTGAATGTGTAAGAACACGCATGGAGTGTGCGAGGCCTCGGGTGGCTGTGGCTGTGTGTGCAGTGCTGGTGGTGCATGCGGAGGCTGCAAGGGCCAGGCCTCTGGCAGCTCCTTCCTCCTCCACTGTCTGGAGCCGTCTGCCCCGACAGCCCACTGATTAAGCCGCCAGCACCCTGATATTCCACAGAGGTCCTGAGAGCCGGGCCTTGCTCAGAGTGGCCCAGCAAGCTGGGCAGGGCAGGATGGGGGCAAGGACCGCCTCCCTGTCTGGAAGGCAGGCCCGCGCCCGGTCCTGAGGAAGCAGAGACTTCCTGTTCCCATTCAAGTCTTCCTTCTCCGTTCCCCGCACTGTCCAGGCTCCGGGAGAACAATGGGCGGAGGCCTCCCATCTGGGCAGCAGGAAGGGGGTCAGGGCCGGCTGTCCTGATGGGGCAAACAGACCTGGCTCTGGCCCTGGGCTCAGCAGCAGGCAAGCCCGGGATGTCTGCCTCCCTCTTGTCCTGTCCCTGTCCAGGCCACCTCTCGACTGGATCGCACGGCCCCCTGTGGCCCGGGGCGGGTCCAGCTAGGGGAGGGGAGTCAGCTGGACCTGGGAAGGAGGCTGCTAGGGAGAACTAAGCAGACTGGGTGGAACTGATCCCTCAGGTGGGTGGAGGTCTTGGGGGACCCCCAGCCCCACTCACCTTCCATGTCACCAAAACCAAGAGGTAAGCCAAAGAGGTTCTGACCAGTTGAAAGAAATCCTCCAGGCTCCGTGAGTGAGCTTGGTATCCACAGGGTGTCCCTGAGCCTGTTAACTCTTAGTTTACACTCAGTTCTAACAGGGTTGGTTCTCCAGAACAGAGGGACACAGCAGCGGTGACAGCAGCGGCCTGGGAGTCAGGAGCCTTTGTTCTGACCCCACGCCCTGCCACGGACTGCTGATGGGAACCTCTGCTTCCATTTTCTTCGGTGTGACATGGCTGTGGCTTGTCACGTTCTGCTGAACTCAGAGGCAGCCTGAGAGGGCCCCGCGGCAAACCCCTAACCCCCTTGTAACCCCTGAGAGGCCCAGGGAGGCCACAGGGAAGGGGGAGACCGGCCAGGCTGAGCAAGGCCGGGCGGCAGGAATGGCAGCCAGGACCCGGCCACAGCAGGAGCCCGGGCCTCTCAGGGGCAGCCGAGCCCGCGAGGCGAAGCTGGGGGATGTTTGGTCTCTGCAGCTGACTTCCTTGCAGGTCCGGCCTGTCTCTGAAACTTCTGACTCCGCATCTGAGGATCTGGCTGCCATAGGTTCCCTGCTCTCAGAGGAGAACAGCCCCCGGCTGGCCTGTGACTCTGGGGAGGCTGCCTTCTGCCCCGGGCGTCCCCAGAAGCACATGGCCGACCTTGCCCCGGCGAGGGAGAACCCTCCATGAACTCGGGTGCGTCTGGGTCTAGGGAAGGTTGATGGGGATGGTTTGCTCCCCTCTCAGCCCCAGGGGTCAGCCCTGCAGGGCCTTCAGCTCTGCCCAAGTTCCCACGATGGTCCTCCTTGGCTCCAGGGTGGGGGTCATCTTTAATCTCACCCCATCCCACCTCAGTTCTCGCCTGTCTGCTGTTCCTGCCTGGGCTGCTCATCTCTCATTCCCTAGGACAAGCTCCTCTCCTCTGCCTGGCATTCAAGGCCTTGATGCCTCGGCAGCCCCACCCCTCACCTCTCAGCTCTAGCCCTGCTGGAGGAGGGAGTGCTCTATAAGTACAGTGCTCTGTGAGGCCACAGGGCCTTTGTACATGCCACCCTGCTTCCTGGAACCCCACCCCCAAAGACTTCTAGCCCTTCCAACTCCCTGAAATTCAATCCAAGTATCATTTTATCCATGAAAAACAATAAAGAATATAGCTACCACTTAAAAAACAAAACAAAACCTAATGGCTTAGCCAGGTGTGGTGGTACATGCCTATAATCCCAGTGCTTGGGAGGTTGAGATAGGAGGATCACAGGTTTGAGGGCAGCCTCAGCAATTTAGTGAGATCCTCAGCGACTTAGCAAGATCCTGTTTAAAAATAAAAAAATAAAAAGACTGGGGCTGGGGTTGTAGCTTGGAGGTAGAATGCCTCTGGTTTCAATTCCTAGTACCAAAAAACAAAAACAAAAACAAAAACAAATAACAACCCCCCCACAACAACAACACTTAACAACTTTATTGAGATGGAATCCACATATCGTTCACCCTTTTATTGCAGTATACAATTGAGTGCCTTTTCCATATACTCACAGATTGTGTACTGGTCCCCACTGCCTCCAGAAGACTTATATCACCCCCAGAGACCCGAGCCCATTGCGTCTCTCTCCCCTCTCTCCCTCCCCGCCCCCGTGATCACCTGCTTTCTGACTCAATGGGTTTTGCTGTTCGGGACATTTCCCACCACTGGAGCCATGCGCATGTGACCTTTTGCATCTGACTGCTTTGGCTTAGCACGATGTTCTCAAGGGCCCTCCAGGTAGCACGTATCACAACTCTGTTCCTTTTTATGGTGAATAATACCCATCGATGGAGAGGCCACATTTTGTTCATCCGTTCATCAGTGAATGGGCCTTGGAGTTGTGTCTGCTCTTTTCTTATTATGAATGAAGCTGCTACGTACAAGTTTGTGTGTGAACATAATTTTAACTCTCTGGGGGTGCATATGTCTAGGAACGGAATCGCTGAGTCACATGGAAACTCCAGTTTTAATCTTTTGAGAATCTGTTTTCCAAAATAGCTGCGCCATCTAGAATTTCTCTATATCCTTCCAACATATGTTATTATCTGTCCCTCCAGTGGGTGTGAAGTCATATGTTATTGTGGATTTGATTTGCACTTCTCCTGTAACGAATGCCACAGAGCATCTTTTTTGTGCTACGGGTCATATGCATATCTTCTTTGGGAAAATGCCTGCTTGAATAATTTGTCCATTTTTAATTTTAATTGGATTATTTGCCCTTTTGTTGTCGGGTTTTAAGAGTTTTATATATCTCTTGGATATAAGTCCTGTGTCAAATATGTGGTGTGCAAATGTCTCCTCATAATCTCTGGGCTGTGTTTTTTAACTTTCTTGATGGTGTCCTTGAAATACTTAGTTTTAGTGAAGTCCAATTCATCCATTTTTCTATTTTTCTTTTGGTGTTGTGGGGGAAAAGAAATATTTTTCTATCCACCTTAAGTTCATGGCTGAGGCCGCCATAAAAAAAGACAGATTAGTAAGGGCCCCCATCACAAAAAAGACAGATTAGTAAGAGAAAAGCGTACACATTGATTTTTTTTTTTTTGCAGTACTGGGAATTGAACCCAGGGGCATTCTACCTCGGAGCTATACCCCAGCCCTATTTTTTGTTCTTTATTTTGAAACAGGATCTCACTAAGTTGTGGAGGGCCTTGCTAAGTAGCTGAGGCTGACCACGAACCTATGATCCTCCTGTCTCAGCCTCCCAAGTACTAGGATTACAAGCCTACGCCACCAACGCCCAGCTCACATTGATTTAATGTAACTTTTACATGATGCAGGAGCTTTCAAAGAAACAAAGACTTCAAGAACCTGGGAAACCTGTGTGTTTTTATGCTTAAGTTTGATGGAGAGTAGACAGGCGTGGGGGACCGTGACTGGACAAGAGAGCTATCATGTAATGGTAATAAACCAAGGTGACTCAGCAAGGACGGTGCGTTCAGATTCTTTTTGTCCCTGCATCTCCAGAGATAAGTATGCTCTTTTTCTCTTGGTTAGAAGAAGGGGACTTTTTTTTTTTTGTGGTACTGGGGATTGAACCCAGGGGCATTCTACCTCTGAGCTACCCCCCCCCAGCCCTTTTTCTTATTTTTATTTTGAAACAGGGTCTTGCTAAGCTGCTAAGGGTCTTGCTAAAGTGCTGAGGCTGGCCTCCAACTTGCAATCCTCCTGCCTCAGCCTTCCAAGCACTTGGATTACAGGTGTGTGCCACTGTGCCTGGCCAGGAGGGGACTTCTTGAATGAGTCTTATGACCTGCTTCAGGTGAGAGGTGGGAGAAGGTCAGAGAGTGACCTTCCTGCCTCTGCTGACTTCTCAAATGTCAACATGTCACATTTTGGGATAGCCTGTCTTGAACCCACAAGCATGAAGCCTAAGAAACCGCAGCATAATTCAAGATCATGGGGGAGGACCGTGGGAACTCCTGAAACGCTCTTGGCTGGGTCACCTGGAGAGCCTGAGTGGCTGGTGTCTGAAATGGAGGCAGTCTGGTGGGACTGGGCCCTTAACCTGCGCTCACTCTCGGTGGTTAGTGTCACAATTGACTTGAGTTGCTGAACACCCAGGTTCTCTGTTGGAGAACTGGAGAATTGGTTGTTAGTAAAACACCAGCGGAGCCGGGCGTGGTGGCGCACACTTGTAATCCCAGTACTTGGGAGGCTGAGACCAGAGGATCCAGGTTCACGGTCAACCTCACTTAGCAAGGCCTTCCGCAACTCAGTGAGACCCTGTTTCAAAATAAAGAATAAAAAATAGGGCTGGGGGTGTATCTCAGAGGTAGAATGCCCCTGGGTTCAATCCCCAGTACAGCATTAAAAAAAAAAAAAAAAAAGAAAAAAGAAAAACACCAGCGGTGCAGACCTGCAATCCCAGCGATCTGGGAGGCTGAGGCAGGAGGATTGCAGGTTCTAGACCAGCTTGGGCAACTTAGCAGGACCCTGACTCAAAATAAAATAGGCTGGGGACGCAGCTCAGTGGTAGAGTGCTCCAGGCCCAATCTCCAGTACTCCTGACCCCCCCCCACACACAAAAAAAAAAAGAAAAGAAAAAAGAAAGAAGCGCACAGACTCCTTTGGGCCAGGCCTGGTACTTCCTGTCCGATGCACATCAGTTCGCCCACCCTCCCTCTTTCCAGGTCAGAGGTTCTCCAAGTGAGGCCTGGCCCTCAGCTTCAGCAAATTCTGGGCTCCCATCCCCCATCCAGAGCTGCGGGATGAGAAACTCCGCGATGGGTCCCTGGTGATCTGCGTGAGCAATGGGCTTCCAGCCATTCTAGTATTTTCTCAGGCCTGGGAACCTCGGCTGTACGCTGGAATTGCCTCGGAGGCCCCCACTCTGTCCCCACGGGCCCATCGATGCTAGAATGGGGGGAGGCACTTTTCGAGATTCTGACTTAACCGGCATGGGTGGAGCTGGGCGTCACTACTGTGTGAATCTCTGTGCTACCTGGGCTTGGATCGCAGCCTCAGGAGGCAGGTGCCAGGTTCGCCCCGTTGCGCAGGCGCAGAAGCTCTGGGAGATTAAACGATGTGCTCAAGTGATGTATCCAGGGAGAGGGAGGAAGGGCTGGAATTCTAAGCCCCTGCCTTTCTGCCTCCCCTTCCTTTCCTCCTTCCTCTTTAGTTTAATTTGGAACCCTGTGTGATCTACCAAGCTGCTTGCCCTGGGAAAAGCAAATGGTTCCTGATGTTGCCATCTAGTGGCCATAAGTGGGAACTGACAGGCATCTTCAGGACCCAGCCTGAAGTTACTCCAGGGTACCCAAGGGGACAGAGTCAAAGCGACCATTCACAGTTGCAGGGACAGACGTTTTGGGGAGGTTTGGGTCTACTCTCCAAAAAGTGTCATTTGAGCAGAAGAGTGGGGGTGATGGCGGGTTTCATGGTTAAGGGATGTGGGTGGGAGCTCACTCTGGACCCCAGGAGAGGCGGGAGAGAGGGGGTCCCAGGCAGGGATGGGAAGCAGAGGCAGAGGGGGATCTGAAACAGTGGAGAGTCAGCCAGGCCAGTCAGAGGCTGCCTGACTTTCATTTTCACACTGACTCATTTGACAGATACCCCAAGGGACTGGCTTTCAGGCATCGGGGGGAGGTGCAGAGTATCCAGGTGCTCAGTTCCCCGTGGCCCAAGCAGGTCTGTTCCTTTTTTTTTTTGTACTGGAGATTGAACCCAGGGGGCATTTTACCTCCGAGCTATACCCCTAGCCCCATTTTATTTTTTATTTTGAAACAAGGTCTCATTAAGTTGCTGAGGGCCTTCCTAAATTGCTGAGGCTGGCCTTGAACCCGCAATCCTCCTATCTCAGTCTCCCAAATACTAGGATTACAGGTGTGAGTCACCATACATGGCCAGCAGGACTGTTCTTGGTGAGAAGAGGTTCCCATGGAGGTAGGGGGGTGGGGAGGAGGGGGTGCTTCCAGGGGGGGAGCAGGGGCACCTGTGGGAGGGGGTGGCCTCTCGGAGCTGGATCCCAGGGTCTGAATGGGAGCACACAGAGATGAATTGAGACCGATGGCTGCCACCCACCCTGCCAGCTTCCCAGGGACCAGACAGGGGTCCTGGGAAGTATCTCAGGACTGGCTTGCCTGGGGTTCTTACCAGGGCAGGGCATAGGAAGAAAGAAGGCAGGGACTGGCCTTGTGAGCTCACGACACTCCCAGGATGGACTTTCATAAACATAACTCCTAGTGGACAGAGCAGATGTAAGGGCCTGAGCCTTTGGAAGGTCAGCTCTAGCCCAGATGCTGACCACAAGACACTTGTGTTGCGCTGTCATGTCAGTGCTGTTTTAGCATCTGCTGTGTGTCACCTATGTCTGACCACAGGCTCCTTTATTCCCAAACACATATGGCATCTCTCAAAAGGAACAAAAATTCCAAGGAACATGATTTGGGGACCATTGATTCAGAGGGAGGTCTTTAGCGGTATGCCACCATGCTCTATGATTGGCATGCTCCATCAACGACGTAGAAGAAGGCTATTTTCTATGGATGGAATCAGTGTCCCGATGGGATAGGGCCTGGGCTGGGTGATAGGATCTGAAGGTTTTGGAAGGGCGAAGAAATGGCTCAGAATAGTAATATGTAATGTTATAAGGATGAATTGAAGGCCCTGAACGTGGGCTCAAAACAAAGCAAAATGAAACAAAAACAAAAACCCATAAAAACTGAACAAACAAACAGAAAAATAGTTAAGAGTGGCTGCCCGAAGACAGGGGAGACAGATTTGAGAGAAATAGAGGATTCTTGGTCAATGGTCAATGGCTGGGATAATAAGAGTAGTACTAATAAAAATGATGACAAATGTGGATTAACTTACTCAGCCATCACAATAACATATGAGGTAGGTATTATTATTGATTCACATTCAACAGATAACAATTGATGCTTAGTCGGGTGTGGTGGCACATGCCTGTAATCCTAGTACTTGGGAGGCTGAGACAGGAGGATTGCAGGTTTGAGGACAGTCTCAGAAAGTAGTGAGACTCTCATCAACCTAGAGAGACCCTGTTTTAAAAAAATAGGGCTGGGGGTGCATCTCGGAGGTAGAATATCCTTGGGTTCAATCCCCAGTACCATACACACACACACACACACACACACACACACACACACACACACACACAAATATTGAGGCTTATAAAGGATGAATAACTTGCCCAAGGTCACAGATCTAGTAGGTGATAGTATTATCAAGGACATGACCTTCCTCAGGGCCTGCTGGCTCTGGCCTGGTCAGACCCTGACCAGGGGGTGTGGGAAACAACCACAGGAAACTTGAACCTAAAGTAGACTAGGAGGACAGGGAGGTAGTGAGCTCCCCGTTCTTAGGGGATGTTCAGGCGGAGGCTGGGCGACTCTGCCAGTTCTGTTGTGATGAGGATCCCAGCATCAGATGGGGACTAGAAAAAATAGTGTTTAAGGTCCATCCCTCCTCTGCAACTCTATAATTCTGCCAAAGCAACTTATTAATTTAAAGTCAAGTTTATGATACAAGGAGAACTATAATTTTTACACACGGAACACATGCATTATTTATACTACTTTGGGGTTGCTCCTGTGATAAATATGTGCATTATATTTGTTCCCAAGTTCTAAGACTGGTGACAAATTTCAAATGACCATTTAAGGTTTACTTTTTGGCTGGTTACTAGGACATTTATAGTTAATGTATGTTTGTATTTATGACACGGGGCTAGTCCTATTTACCCTGAGCCGGATGCCCAGTCACTCTGGTCAGGAAGCCAGGCTGAATGTCTTTACACTGTCACTGTGGGAATATGTGTCCTGTTTTATGACAATTCATTATGTGATGTGATATCAGAAACAGCAAATTGATGTTGGAAGGAGAAAAAAAAAACCCTCTATAGCCACTAGATTCAGGGAAGTCTTGAATATTTAGAGGCAGACAAACCTGGGTTAGCTGTGTGGCCTGGGTGAGTTTCTCCACCTCTCTGTGCCTCAGTTTCCTCATTTAGGAAGGAGAGAGTGGGAGGGAGATGCACACCTTCCTGCCTGGCCTTGCCCTGGGTCTTTGGCACCTGGGAGACACTCAGCAATAAATCCTCACCCAGGGGGGCCCAGTTTTGGGGGGCTTCCCAGGAATCCTCTTGCCAAGCACATCTACTCAGCCCATGTTAGAATTTTGCTCTGGGCCCCACACAAACCCAGCTCCACCTTAAATAAAAGAAATCAATCCTCACAGCTGGGCGGTTGCTGCAACATTGATTTGACATAAATTTTGAGATAGCCTGGCTAATAAATAAGTGGCCAGGTAATAAACATTAGGGAGAGTTATCTTTGAGGGGCTGGAGCAGCAGCTGTAGGGGGATGCTTGATCCCCATGTCCCCATCCTGTGGCTTCTGCCCCCATTATGAGACCCTTGTCTGCCGTAGGGTGGGCAGCAGCAGCAGAGACCCGGGCAGTGCTGTCTGGTGTGCGGTGCATTTGGGGAAGCGGGGGAGACTCTGGGGTCTCCCTGGGATTCTCCATTGTTGATACCAGCCTGGCAGAGCATGGGGAGGCTGCTCCTCTGCAGTCCTTGGTACCTCACCCACTTCAGAGTAAATTCCAGGCCCTGAGCTGGGTGATCACAGGCAAGTGGATTAACCTCTCTGTGCCTTGGTTTTCTCACCTGGGAAACAGGACAGATTTTTGGCAGGCATTGCATAAGATGCAGGGACAATGACATTGTTAGTCAGCATGCCAATATATGGCAGCTACAGTCATCACAATGCAAGGGTTCAAGGAGAAGCTGTCTACCATGTGCTCAGAGAATAGTAGGTGCTGGCCGGGCGTGGTGGTGCACACTTGTAATCCCAGTACTTGGGAGGCTGAGACCGGAGGATCCAGGTTCACAGCCAGCCTCAGCTATTTAGTGAGGCCCTCCACAACTTAGTGAGACTCTGTTTCAAAATAAAGAATAAAAAATATGACCCCGGCAGTCCCTGCGCCACCTGGGCCGCCCCATGCGCCAGGTACCAGACCCCCGGCGTCTCCGCGCGCGCGCCACCCCGGCAGTCCCTGCACCACCTGGGCTGCCCCCGCGCCAGGTACCAGACCCCCAGCGTCTCTGCACGCGCGCCACCCCGGCAGTCCCTGCGCCACCTGGGCGGCCCCCCTGCCAGGTACCAGACCCCCGGCGTCCCCGCGCGCCACCCCAGCAGCCCCTGTGCCACCTGGGCGGCCCCTCCGCCAGGTACCAGACCCCGGCATCCCCGCCCGTCACCTTGACATCCTCTGCGCCTGCCCCGGGCCTTGGATCCCCCCACACCATGTCACCTCGGCAGACTCTGCACCCGCCCCCGGCCTCCGCGCCACCCCAGCAGCCTCTGCGCCACCTTGGCAGCCTCAGCATCACCTCGGCGGCCTCTGCGCCAGGCCTCGGCGTAACCTTGATAGCCTCTGCGCCACCTCAGCGGCCCCTGTGCCAGGAGCCTCTGTGCTACGCTTCAGAGCCTGGATACCCTCTGGCGCTGCCACCCAAGACCTGCGCCACTCTCCGGGTTGTCACTGAGTCAGGACACACCCCGGTGCTGACATCTGAGATCTAGGAGCACACGCTCCCCCCTGGGACCCACGCGCGATCCTCTGTGCCACGCCACAGAACCTGTGCACACTTAGGCACCCCTACTCGATACCTGGAGCCCGCATCCCCCAACGGGCCCGTTGAAATCCTCAGCACAGCGCATCAGAGCCTGGGCACCCTCCAGCAACATTGCCCGAGACCCGGAACACGTGTGCATCCCTAGGGGCCCGGGCGACCCCCAGCACCTGTGCCTCGGAAACAAGGCACCTTCCGGCACCATCACCCGTGCATCAGTACCCGCACCCAACACCATGCCTCGAAGTGCTCCTCACGTGACAACACCTGAGCTCCGGACCGTGCGTACCCCTCCACACACAGTACTACGCCCCAGCCAACCGGACGAGAGGGATCCACAGCCTGCAGCATACTGATCCAATTGTGACTACAGGAGCCATCAAGAGGTCTCATACACAGAAAGGAAAATGATGCGGAGGCAACAGAAACACAAAATGGAAAACACCGAAAATGCAAGAATGAAGAATAGTGAGGAAACAGGAAACATCCACAATGCATCAACAAGTGAGATCACTGACTCTGACCTGCAGGAAATGCAAGACGGAGAATTCAGAATTTTGATCTTCAGAATGATGAAAGGCCTCAAAGCAAGCATAGAGGAGATGAAGGAGGAAGTTGAGGCTCTAAGGAAGAATCAGAAAGAAACTCTGAATGAAATGAAGGAATCAATAAACGAATTAAAGACTGCAATAGAAACCAACGCTAGTAGGCTCGACCACATGGAAAATAGGGTATCACTCCTGGAAGACAGCTCATTCAAAACTGAGAACACAGTCAATGATATACAGAAGATATTACAACACACCCTGGCCATTCAAGAAATACAAGACAATGCAAGGCATCCTAATCTAAGGATAAAAGGCCTTGAAGAAGGTTTAGAAGCACAGACCAAGGGTGTAAGAAACCTCTTCAAAGAAATAATTTCAGAGAATTTTCCGAACATAGAGAAAGATTTGGACATACACATACAGGAGACATATAGAACGCCGTTAAGACAGGACCAAAGAAGGACCTCCCCTCGCCATGTAATAATTAAAATGACTAACATAGAGGCCAAAGAAAGAATCCCAAAAGCAGTAAGAACAAAAGAACGGGT
>PVJS01017619.1:0-35933 GCA_004027185.1 Glis glis
AGACCCGGTTTCAAAATAAAGTATAAAAAATAGGGCCGGGGATGTAGCGCGGAAGTAGAACGCCCCTGGGTTCAATCCCCGGTACCGCAAAAAAAGAAAAAAAAAAAAGAATAATAAACATTGGTTAAAAGTAGACACACATGTTAATATTAAAACAAGTATTACTGTATTTTTGGTTTATAATTACTATTTCTGTTTTCTATATGATTTAGAAGAAATATATATGAACAACTTTATATCTACATTCAGGGACAAAGCTAAATTGCTAACAATTTTAATTAGATTAATAAAAATGTTACTTGTGATCACCAAGGAAAGTATGGCAAATAATAAGAAAATAACTTAATTTAAAACATACATAAAATGAAAATGGTTCACTAGAAATAACTGAGAGAAAGAGAGAGAGGGGGAAGGAAGGAGGGGGACAAGCTAGAGTGCACATGCACAAGCAAGCAGGGGAGCAAGTGCAATAGCGTGTGCATGTGTGTAGTATTGGAAGAATTATGGAATGAGGAAAATAAAAATACAAAAAGTAAATATCAAAATGCAAAGTCTTCCTTATCAGCGATCATTTTCATTATAAGTAGATTAAACACATTCACTGAGGTAGAGATTAGAATAATGACTTTTTTTAATGATCCAACTATATGTTGTCTACAAGAGACTCATTTTAGATTCCAGTAGATTAAAAGAATGAAAATACAAAAACGTATTCCACACAAATTGCAAATAATAGAGAGCCGGAGTGGCTATACTAGTACCAGACAGATTTTAAATCAAAATCATTTACCAGAAAAACAGAAGGATATTATGTATGGTGAATTTAATTTATTAGAAAATTTTAGAATCATTAAAGATATACACTCAATAGCAGTATCCCAAAATATATGAAATGAACACTAACAGAATTGGAGAACCAGACTGCTACAATCACACAGTGGTCCCCCTCAGCCGCACAGGATACATTTAAAGGCCTCCAATGGATGCTTGAAACCATGAATAGTACCAGACACAATATACACTGTCTCATCGTTAGAGTAGATCTTAGCAACCTCAGCATATAATTTTTTATTTCTCTCCTTATTAAATTGACAGCTTTTACCTTTTCACTTAAAGGAAGCACTTTAGGGCTTCTCTTTGACATATCCAAATTGTCAGTCAGTATCAATTACTCTTGTATTTTGGCACTATTAGAAAGTAAAATAAAGCTTACTTGAATGCAAGCATTGAGATATCGTGGATGCTCTAATAATGGACACAAATATTACATGACTAATGGGAACAGAGTGCATACAGTGTGGACATGCTAGACAAAGGGATGACGCATGTCCCAAACAGGATGGCAAGAGGTTTCATCATACCACTAAGACTAACACGAAATCCATTAAAAACTTATGAATTGTTTATTTCAGGAAATTTCCAATTAATATTTTCATTATAGAGATAGAAACTACTGTACTCAGGACCTTTACATAACTTGCCCTATTTCCCTCTTCATCTCACTATTCAATGTCTCCCCCACCCCTTTTTATTTTTTTTGCAATGCTGAAGATCAAACCCAAGGCCTCACACATGCTGGGCAAACACTATCACTAAGCTACATCCTCAGTCCCAATCCTTTTCTATTAATCCCTTAGCTGTTACTACAATGAAAACCCTGAGGCTAGGAACTTTATAATGAAAGAGGTATATTTAATTTGCAGTTCTGGAGGTTCAAGAGCATTGTGCTGACATCAGCTTGGCTCTGGTTAAGGACTTGAGGCATCATAGTAGTGGAGTGCATACAAGGAAGCCAGATCATGGGGAGAGGCCAGTCTTTCTCTTTTTATAACAACTCATTCTCAGGAAAATAACAGGGGGTCTGATGAGAACTACTTAATTCCTTCAATGGGCAGCACCCCCAATAACCTCCCATTAGGCTCCGGCTCATAAAGGTCCCACCACCTCAACATATGAACCCTTGAGGGACACACTCATAACATATCTTATACATAGCACCTACATAATAAATCACTAAATATTACTGCAATGCTTCCGTGAGCTCTATAAATTATCAAAACTGAGGAGGAGGTCATGAGTTCCCCCAATTTGTAGGAAAGTCAGAAAAAAGTGAGAGTAACCTGGAGATATACTACTTGTATATACAGATATACTACTGGCATCTGAGGGGGAAAGGGGGCAGAGGTAGTGCTGAGAGACTACACTCTTAACCTGTGAGTCATGCTATCTCCAAGAAGTGAGTACCAGAATTGAATTAAAACTGTAAAACATCCAATGGGTAATTGCACAGAACTGGAGAACTGCTTGGTGAGGAAAATCCAACATCTAGTGTCAGAAGTAGTGTGAGTAGAGAAACAGTTTTAAAAGTGAACTGACCTATACAAAGAAGCAAAGGAAATACAATAGACAAAAGACAGTCTTTTCACCAAATGAAGCTTAATCAACTGGACATCTACATGCAAGTAAAAAAAAAAAAAAGGAATCTGGACATAGAACTTATACCCTTCACAAAAAGTAATTCAAAATTGATCAAAGCCCTAAATGTAAAATGCAAAATTCTAAAACTCTTAGAGATAACACAGGGGAAAATCTAGATAACTTTGGGTGTGGTCATGACCTTTTAGACAAAACAAAACACAAACCATGGAATACACAAATGATAAACTAGACTTAATTAAAATTAAATAGTTCTATTTTGGGGAAATATACTGTCAAGAAAATAAAAAGACTGGAGAAAATATTTGCTAAAACATAGGATTGTTATCTAAAATATACAGTCCTAAGTTCTCTTAATACTCAACAATAAAAAAAAAATAATGTGACTTAAAACTGTTCAAGAGCCAGACATGATGGCAGGTTTGAGGCCAGCCTCAGTGACTTAATCAGGCCCTCAACATTTTAGTGAGATGCTGTTTCAAAATAAAAAATAAAAGAGAGCAGGAGGTGTAACTTAGAGGTAGAATGCCCCTGGATTCAATCCCCAGTACCACAAAGAGATAGATGATGATAGACGGATGGATGGATGGATGGATGGATGGATGGATGGATGGATGGATGGAAGGACGGACAGACGGACAGATGGACACCAGATAGAGCTGTGCAAGAGACCATTAACAGATACCACACTAAAAAAGATAAACAGAGAGCAAACAAGCATATGAATAGATGTCCCACATAATACGTCAATAGGAAACTCTGAGTTAAAATGAGATACCACAACAACCTCATTAGAATGTACAAAATCCAAAACACTAAACACCACCAAATAATGTGAAGCAACAGGAGCTCTCATTCACCTCTGGCCAAGAATGCAAATTGATATAACCACTATGGAAGGCAGTTTGGCAGTGTCTTACAAAATAACCATACTTTTGCAATATAATCCTGCAACTTTATCCACATAGAAACCTGCACACAGATGTTTATAGTAGCTTTATTCATAATTGTCAAAATGTGGAAACAAGTAAGATGTCCTTCAGTTGGTAGTGGATAAACTGTAGTATATCCAGATAATGAAATATTATTCCACACTAAAAAGAAATGTTATAAGAAGCCAATCTGAAATGGATGTACACTATGATTCCAACTATACGGCATTCTGGAAAAGGCAAAAGTATGGAGACAAAGGATCAGTTGCCAGGGAGTTGGAGGACACGGGGATGAAGGGTCAGAGTAAAGAGGATTTTGAGGGATTCTGAATGACACATTAATGGTGGGTATATAATACATTTCTGAAAACCTATAGAATGGCCAGGTGTGGTGGCACACACCTATAATCCCAGACACTCAGGAGGCTGAGGAAGGAAGATCACAAGTTTGAGGCCAGCCTCAGCAACTGAGCAAGACCCTGTCTCAAAATAAAATATAAGAAGGACTGGGGACATAGCTCCATGGTAAAGCACCCCTAGGTTCAATTCCAGATTCAATCCCTAGTACAGGAGATGAGAGGAGAGGCCCTTCAGAATATAATTCACCAACAGGGAGCCAAATGCAGTGACTGACTGGGCAGGAGTTGGAGAGTATAAAAGAAATCTTTCAATTTTCTGCTCTATTTTGCTATAACCAGAAACTGCTCTTAAAAAAAAACACCTTATTTACAAAAACTAGAGAAGCCGTAGTAAAATAGCCAGATACAAAATCAATTTATGAAAATAATTAGCATTTTTATATACCAATAACAAAACCACTGAAAAAGAAATGCAGAAAACAATCTCACTCACAATAGCCTCAAAAAGTAATTAAATGAATAAATTACTTGGGAATGAATTTAAACAAGGTAAAAAAAAAACACCTCTACATTGAAAATTATAAAACACTAAAGAAAGAAAATGAAGATCTTAGAAATCTCCTCCCATAAGCCGGGCGTGGTGGTGCACGCTTGTAATCCCAGTACTTTGGGAGGCGGAGACCAGAGGATCCGGGTTCACGGCCAGCCTCAGCTCTCGCACTCTCTCTCTCCCTGTCTGTCTGTCTGTCTGTCTCTCTCCTTAGTGAGGCCCTCCGCAACTTTGTGAGACCCAGTTTCAAAATAAAGCATAAAAAAAATAGGGCCGGGGGCGTAGCGCGGAGGTAGAACGCCCCTGGGTTCAATCCCCGGCACCGCAAATAAATAAATAAATAAATAAATAAATAAATAAATAAATAAAATAAAAAATTAATGCTTAAAAGAAAACAAAAAGCCAGGTGTGGTGATGCATGTTTATAATCCCAGTACTTGGGAGGCTGAGACTAGAGGATCCCAGTTCGTGGTCAGCCTCAGCTACTTAGTGAGGCCCTCCACAACTTAGTAAGACCCTGTTTTAAAAATAAAGAATAAAAAATAGGGCTGGAAGTATAGCTCAAAGGTAGAATGCCCCTGGGTTACATCCCCAGTACCGAAAAATAAAAAAGAAAACAAATAACCCAATAAAAAAATAGGTGACTGAATGGAACAGAAACTTTTCAAAAGAAGAAATACAAATGGCCAATCAATATATGAAAAAATGGTCCACATAATTAGCAATCAGGGAGATGCAAATCAAAACAACACTGAGATTCCATCTAACTCCAGTTAGAATAACAATCATCAAGAACACAAACAATAATAAATGCTGATGAGGATGTGGGGAAATAGGAACCTTTTATATACTTTCGTAGGGACTGCAAACTACTACAGCTGTTATGGAGATCAATGTAGAGGTTTCTCAGAAGACTGGGAATGGAACCACCACCCTGACTCAGCTATACCACTCCTGGGCAGCTTTCCTAAGGAATTGATGTCAGAATATTATAGTGACACATATCCATGTTTATAGCAGCACAACTCACAACAGCCAAATTATGGAACCAGCTAGGCATACATCAACAGATGACTGGATCACAAAACTGTGGAATATACACACAATGGGATTTCACTAAGCCATAAGAAGAACAAAATTATGTCATTCAGAGGAAAATGGATGGAACTTGAGAATATTATGCTAAGTGAGATTAGCCAGTCTCAGAAAGTGAATAGTTGTATGTTTTCTCTCATATGTGGAAGCTAGAGGGAAATTGGGTAACAAAAGAGATCTCAGATAAAGGAGTGGACAGTCCAATGGAGTGATGGAGGGGGTTAGGATCATCCCAGTGTGCCCCCCTCCAGAGGTATCACCCGCCACCTTTGGGAATCTAACATTCAGTAACTCTCAAATAATAGGCAGACAGAAAGATATCTTCAGATGAAAATTAATCATGTGCTCAATGGGACAGCAATAAAGTTCACTGGTAACACAGTAGGTTGGATCATTATTCTACTCTCTCAACTAATAATTTATTGTTAAAGGCTATTTTTAAAATATCTTGGTAAAACAAATCTTAAAAGCAAAAGGAAATAAAGCAGGATGATTTAAGAGTTTGAGTTCTGGAGCCAAATTATCTGGGCTCTTATACCAGGTATGCTACTTTCTAGAGCTCTATAACTCACCCTGCTTCATCATTCTTACCTGTCAAACTGGGTAATAAAGGAAGTTATATGTTTCATATATTTGTTGTGGGTAGTAACTGTAAGAACGCCTAGAACACTTTAATAAATATTAACTCTTAGCCAGAGGAAGAAGGAGCAGGTAAAAGCATAAAAGAAAACAAGTTTCTTGAGGGCAGGATTTTTTTCACCTTTTTGTTCATTGCTATATTCATAATATCGGAAACCTAGTAAAGATTTGTTGAATTAAAAACATTTGTGCTAGTCATCAGAAAAATGCAAATCAAAACCACAATGAGATATTGCCTCACTCCAGGTAGAGTGGTTATTATCAAAATGACAAAAAAGATTAAGTGCTGGCAAAGTGGCGAGAAGGGAACCCTTACAAACTCTTGGTGGGGATATAAATTACTATAGCCACTATGGAAAACAGTATGGAGGTGCCCCACAAAATAGAAACAGAACTGTCAAATAATCCAGCAATCTCACAATTCGGTACATATCCAAAGTAAATGAAATCAGTATGTCAAAGAGACATCTGCACTCCTAAATAACCTAAGTGTCCATAAACAAAGTCAATAAATAAAATGTGATATGTTAACACAAGGCACAGTAGGGTGACTAGTCAACAATAACGTACTGGATATTGCAAAAATGCCTAAAGGAGAGGATTTAGAATGTTCTCACCACAAAAAATAATGTTTAAGGTAATGGATATGCTAATTACTCTGATTTGATTATAACATTTTATATACATGTATTAAAACATCACATTGTAACACCGGGAATAGTGACTCATGCTTGCAATCCCAGTACTTGGGACAGGTGGATAGCAGGTTCGTGGCCATCCTCAGCAACACAGTGAGGCCCTTCAGAACTTAGTGAGTCCCTGGTTCAAAATAAAAGAATAAAATAAGCCTGGGGATGTAGCTCAGAGGTAAAATGCCCCTGAGGTTAAATCCCCAGTACTGAAAAAAAAAATCATATTGTAGTTAGGCTTGGTAGTGCACGCTTGTAATCCCAATACTTTTGAAGGTTGGAACAGGAGGATCGCAGGTTTGAAGCCAGCCTCAGCAACTTAGTAAGACCCTGTGTTAAAATAAAAAACAAAATAGGCCTGGTGGTATAGCTCAAAGGTAGAATGCCCCTGGGTTCATTCCCCAGTACCAATAAAAAAAAATTGTTTTAATTTAAAAAAAAATGTGAAGAGAGAAAGGGGAGAGAGATAGAATGAATAGATGTGTGTTTAAGAAGAGTACACATATACATATACATATACATATACATATACATATACACATATTATTTCATCCCCTATATCTCACTCTGCCTGGAGCAAACTGGAAAGCTCTGACCTTGAAATCAAGGCTACATTACATCACACATTTACAAGTGTTCATACTACCTTGTACATGTCATTCTGTAGCACTTTTAGTCACACATTTTTGTGCATGTATATGTGTATTTTATTTTTGTTTCGTGAACAATAGTGGCTGATATACCGTAGCCCCAACCTCCTTACACACATGGACCTCTTTCAACATTTCCTTTTATCCAGAGATATGGGGAGGCACAGGTTTCCAACTCGTGCACCTAGATGGCCTCTACGACTTCCATATCACCAACATGACTAAAACAATTCTAAGGGCCAGAGCTGCATAGCTTCTCCATTCATATATGGGTAACACCACCAAATACAGCTCACAGGAAGTCCCTATCCTGAGTTTGGTCACCAAAACCATTGTGCTCCCCTATCAAAATCATCTCTGATGTCGGGCATGGTGGCACACCTGTAATTTCAAGTACTTGGGAGACTGAGACAAGGAGGATCACAGGTTTGAGGCCAGCCTCAGTAACTCAGTGAAGTCCTCATCAATTTAGTGAGAAACTGTTTCAAAAGAAAAAAAATAAAATAGAGTTGGGGTGTAACTCAGAGGTAGAACACCCCTGGGTTCAATCCCCAATACCACCCAACAAAAAAACCCTCTCTGCATTAGTCAAAATCAGACCAATGGCAAATTACTTGGGCACATAAGTCAACATCTTTGTAATTTTACTATACAGATTAGACATTCCAATGATCATGGTAACATTGGAATTATCCAAACAACTGCCTTCACTAACCCCGTGCAATTCTTACGGATCCCTAAGATTACAGAAACCTATCCCATCATGACCACCAACCAATTCTGAGGTGGTAGACCCCAAACATTCCCTTCACTCTTCTCATGGCAGCTAGGTGAGGTTTCTATTCAAACTGACTGTCATCAGGTTCCTTACCCCGGCTAAAAGAAAAAGAATATTTCTATTTTTTTTTAAATATCACATTAGGGACCTCTCAAGCCAACCCTGCAGGTCCCTTTCAACCATTAACAGGAACAGCCCTTAGTATGACTCTCTCTCTGTTTGGGAAAGAGAGAATAATTACCTAAAAGACATCTTTTCCATAGACACAACATTTTGCCTATGTTATCAAGGGACCTTCTTTGTAGAACTAATACATACCTCTGCCCTTCCACAAATTGTACAGGAATGGGTAGCCCAGTCTATCTTGCACCAGAGATAGAAGCAGTCCAGCGAAACCAGACTTTTAAAGTTCCCTTTTCAGCCCATACCAGATCCAGAAAGTACCTGGCAGTCACACCCCCTCCTGCTTAGCCTAGGAGTAGCTAAAGGGGTAAGTAAGTACCAGCATAGGTAGGCAGGCAACTTCCACATATTATCATAGCTTGTCCAAAGATTTAGCAGAAAGTCAAAGGGAAATAGCACAGTGTAGAGTAGCAGTCCAAAACCAAATAGACTTATTAGTAGCAGTCATCCTTCAGAATAGACAAGGTCTGTACCTCTTCATGGCAGAAAAGGGAGGTTTATTTCTTTTTTTTTTTTTTTGCAGTCCCGGGGATTGAACCCAAGGCCGTTCTACCTCCGAGCTACACCCCCAGCCCTATTTTTTATACTTTATTATGAAACTGGGTCTCGCGAAGTTGTGGAGGGCCTCACTAAGTAGCTGAGGCTGGCCACAAACCCGGATCCTCTGGTCTCTGCCTCTCAAGTACTGGGATTACAAGCGTGCACCACCATCCCCAGCTATTTATACCTATTTTTGAAGGAAGAATGCTTCTTCTATGCCAACCAATCCAGTTGTCCAGAATGTGGTTTTGGCTTGCCAATAGAGCCTCCAGGATCAAACAACTCTCAGAATCCTGGGGCTCTTGGTTACAAAACTAAATCGGACATCCTGGCTGCTTCCATTAGCTGGTCCCCTACTAATGCTCCTCTTTGCTCTCATTTATAGTCCCTACATATGGTAAACAAACTGCACTCAAGCAATCACAAACAGTTCAACATGTGAACTTTTACTCCTCCACTCTAACACTATATACCAACCTCTCCCACAAATTCCACCCATGCATATACAGCTCTAACGCCCTGGTCAGCAGGAAGTAGCTGCAGAAGATAGATAACTGAGCCCACCCCACAAGGAGGGAGGGAGAGAGAGAGGGAGGGACGGAGGGAGATGTTAGTATATAGCACTGTCATAATAACTTTCCACTTAATCTCTCTGGAAGGCAGTTGCCTTTCTGCTTTGTTATTTTGCAGATGCTGTGCTGCGCTAAAGATTACTCAATGACCATGAGAAGCGGACTCCCTCTGGTTTCACAAACCCAGCGATATCCTGCCCAGCTTAGTGTGTTTTGGAGATCTTCCAGTGCTTTGCAGATCCCTCCCCTATAAATAGTACTCTTGCCCTGTCCTTCTGAGCTGACACCATTTTTGGTCTCGACACCTCTGCTTACAGATATCAGAACAAAATTTTGCTCCCTGTTCAAAAAAAGAAACTTAAAGAATTATAGATAGGTATTCACTATTCTTATTTTTAAATATGAAATTTAAGCTTAAATTAGGTAAATGTATATAAACATAAAGCATTCTACAACTATCTTGTATTAAGAGCTACGCTTTGTAAATCATACAACTATTCAGAAATGAATGTTATTAATTGGACTGCTCTAAATTTCAAAAGCACTAAAAATGTCATCATCCTTTAAAATACCTGATAAGTAAAAATGAAAGTCCCCAAATTATTTGCCTTATACTAAATCATCTTGCACTAAATATGAAAGAATATTTGCAGATAAATAGCTGACAGAACTGTCAGTCAAAATTATAAGGCTATATATTTCCATGTGCTTTATAAGAAAACTACATTGTGATTTTTAAAAATTAAGGTTTCATCATCAACCTAGTGAGACCCTGTTTCCAAATAAAAAATAAGGCTGGGGTAGCTTGGAAGTAAATTCCCCTGGGAATCCCCAGTACCAAAAAAAAAAAAAATAGTTTTTGGCACCAGGTATGGTAGCGCATGCCTGTAATTCCAGTACTTGGGAGGCTTGAGACAAGAGGATCCCAGGTTCAAGGCCAATGGGGAAACTTAGTGAGATCCTGTTTTAATACAAAAAATAAAATGGCTACCTTGAAGGCAGAATATCCCTTGGTTCAATCTCCAGTACCATAAAAGGGGGGGTTCCCCAAATTCAAACACCAACAACACCCACCTCCCTTTTACCAAAAATAAAATAAAATAAAATAGTCACATCCTTTTAAACATTTTACTAAAGGATCTATCTACTCATACAAATAAAAATTTACTAACAACTAAACAGCTTCATTAAAAAAAGTCTATCACCACTGTAGTGACTACACATAGGGAACAATAAAAATATTCCGAATATGTCCATTACCTAAAGCAAATAAGCATTTACTATTAAAGGGATTCAAAAAGTAACAACTATGAGACAAATGTATTCTTAAAATACAATTACATAAAAATCTTTCCAAAATGATTAGGTCTGTAAACCCCCATGATTTTCATATAGTAATTATTTACGACAACACTAAGAAAAAACTTGAAATTTAACAAAAAGTTGTGTGGGAATTTCTTAACATTCCATGAGTTTAACTAAAAATTCTCCTGTAATTTATAGCTCAAACTTTCAAAAGTTTATTCAGTGCTCTGACCATATAATCACTACCTTCATTAACTCAGTTTGTATAATATTAATTTGCCAAACTGGCTCAATAATATTAATTCTTCTTTTGAAACAATAACAACATCATAAACCTCTCAACACAGCACGCGTATTTGCATTCTCTGGACTAGGGATGATTCTAAAGTCTCCAAAAGGAGTTCTAAAATAATTTTCTATATGCTTGGTCTCACAGGGAGCAGGGGAGAAAAAAATAAAACTCATTAAAACCCAAGATCATCTTTTCTTGGACCCTCTCCATCACATATAACCCACTGGTATTTAAAACTTACTAAATGCCAACGCAGTGATAGACAATGATGGTATCCCAAAGTATTTAAAATATGGTGACTGCTCTTAAGAAACTTGTAATTCAGTAAGACAAAAAATACAGACTTTGTGATAGGTACACTGTAAGTTCTGTAAGGGAAGAAAATGTGCCTATTAAGTTTGTGGATATAGTCAAAAAACAAATTCTTTGGGATCATGGTCTGAAGAAATGGATTCTTAATAAATCCTATGGAGACATGAACTTTAAAAAATGAGGTCCAAGCCAGATAAAAGATACCAATTTCATTATTTTGCGGATTTGTTTAGAAAGTTCTTTTATAACTAAGAATTCTGAAATATTATTTACTAAACAATAAAGTATCTAATTGTTTTATTTTAAATATACAGAGTCTTGAATAAAGGTATAATTACAAAAGCCTGAATTAAAATGGATCCTAACATGCTGAATAAAGGAATTATCTAAGAGTCCATACATATATAACTGAATGAAGTAAATGGGGAGCTGGGCATGGTGGCACACACCTGTAATCTCTGTAAATGGGAGGCTGAAGCAGGAAGATCGCAGGTTCAAGACCAACCTTAGCAACTTAACAAGACTCTCAGCAACCTAGCGAAACTCTGTTTCCAAATAAAAAATAAAATAGGGCTGGGAGTGTAGCTCAGAGGTAGAATGCCCCTGGGTTCAATCCCCAGTAACACAAAAAAGAAAGACAATTAAAAAAGGAAATGGGGGAAAAGAAAAAACTCTTCCTTTGAGCAGAATAAGTATAGAATGAATGATAGAAATAGGAAAATCATCACTGGTATACAACAGAATAATATTTCAGGGAAGAATGATGAACAGATACTAAAACTGGTGAGTAAAAGTACAGTAAGAAATTTAGGCTTTATAACAAAGTTTTCACTCACAAGACACTAATTAATTATAAAGGAAAAAACAAGTAATGGTCCAGTGGAAAAACCAGCAAGCAGACTCTTCCTTAATGAAGTGATTACAGTTAACACTACAATAATGAGACTTATCAACAAGGGTATCCTAATATTTATTGATTAAGAAGGGAATTTTTTTATCACCAGAAGTACATAACCTGAATTTAGTCACAAACATAATAAGATAAAGCAAAAATGACAACATTCTACAAAATTACTGGCCAAAATTCTTGAAATGTGTCAAGGTCATGAACACTTAGAAGGGCTAAGTAATTGTCCCAGATTAGAGGAGAGACATGACGAATGTGTAATCCTACATTGGATCCTGGAGCAGAAAAAGAATATTAGTGGGGATGAATTATTAGGAGCGAAATTTGAATAAGGACTGCATATTAGTTAAACATATCATATTGGTTAATTTTCTGGTTTGGTAACTAGTGAGGTTATATAAGATACTGGCATTTAGGGAAGATAGATGAGAGGAATAGAAGAAACCACTATACAATTTTTGCTGCATTATTAAAGACTGACATTATTTCAGGAGGAGAAAAACCCAAACTAACTCTGACATTATACACTAACTACACTAAAATACAACTTAATAAAAGACCCAAGAAAATGAAGGAAAAAAAAACAGGTAAAGTATTTTATCAAATGACCTTCCAACTTTCTCCTGAGGGTTCAAAACATTTCTTTGTTCTTAGTATTCCACTTACAAAACTTAGACATTAATGTTATGTAGGTTCCCCCTCTCCTACCCTTACCTAATATGGTTTCCATCTCTTACAGGTCAAAACTATGATAACTACTCTGCTCAATATAATCAAATTATATTTAAACCAAACTATCTGGATTTCCCAGAGTACCATGGAAATGTACTGAGCAACAAATAAAATTTCAATAAATCCTTGTCAGGGGGAAAAAGGGGGGAAACCATCTGATAAAACCAATGGTAATTTTATCAGCCTAAAAATACCCATAAATGTTCAATCTCATTAAGAAAACTACTAAACAAAGAATTTTAAAAGCTAGATGCCAGCCAGGCGTGGTGGCGCACGCTTGTAATCCTGGTACTTGGGAGACGGAGACCGGAGGATCTGGGTTTGCAGCCAGCCTCAGCTACTTAGTGAGGCCCTCCACAACTTCCTGAGACCCGGTTTCAAAATAAAGGATAAAAATAGGGCCGGGGGCGTAGCTCGGAGGTAGAGCGCCCCTGGGTTCAATCCCCGGTACTGCAAAAAAAAAAAAAAAAAAAAAAAAAGCCAGGTGCCAGAGGCTACAACAAGGAGAATAAATTTTTCTTTACTATCTTATGCTATATTTTGTATCTCTAAGGCTCTTTCCTTGTATTAATTTTCTACGGTTCGCCATAACAATGTACCATAAACTGGCTTTAAACAACACAAATTTATTATCATATAGTTCTGGAGGCTAGAAATTCAGTATCAAACTGCTGGCATGGCCATGCTTCCTCTGCAGGCTCTAGAAGAGGATTCCCCCTTGGTCTCTTCCAGCTTCTGGCAGCCCTAGGTGTTCCTTGGTTTGTTGTAGTAAAGCTACAATCTCTGCCTCTATTTTCACATGGCCATCTTTGTGTGTCTGTATCTTTACATGGTATTCCTCATGTGTCTGTTTTCTTGCAAGGACACCAGTCATATGGCTTAGCACCCACACTAATTATGATCACAAGATAACTTGATTATATCTGCAAAGATTCCATTTCCAAATACAGTCACATTAATAGGTACAGGGGTTAAAATGTCAATGTATCTTTTGCATGGTGGGACACAGCCTATGCTACCCCCTATTTCATTAAAGCAATGTTTAGAAGTTACTTATTCAACTTCATTTTAAGAAATGTTTGCTGAGGCCAGCAGTGATAGTGTACACCTGTAATCCCAGTACTTGGGAGGCTGAGACAGAAGGATCACAGGTTTGAGGCCAGCCTCAGCAACTTAGGGACACCCTGTTTCAAAATAAAAATAAAAAGGGCTGAAGTGTAGCTCAGAAGTAGAATGCCCCTGGGCTCAATGAATGAATGAAAGGAAGGGAGGGAGGGAGGGAGGGGGAGAGGAGAGGAGAGAGGGAGGGAGGGATGTTGAGCAACCCCATATATATGCATGCTAGGCATCTTTCAAAAAAACAGTGATAAAAACTGTAAATCAATTAGTTTAAATCCTTATCTTTAAGAAAATGCTATTACTAGTTCATAGAAGTAGACAATAAACAAAGGGACAGACAGCAATTCTGAATTGTGAGAAGAGCTATGAGGTGATAAGAATCCTTTAAAAGGAAGTTTTTACACTTTCTAAGGAGGTGACATTTCAACTGAGATTTGAGGGACATATAAGTATTAAGGACAAAGTAGGAGGCTGGAGCAGAATGTCTATTATTGACAACAGAAGTAAAGTATTTGTTTACTGAAGTGATACGATCATGTTTCAAAGGTACTTTACAACTTCTTAGACCTTCTTACTTTGAATTTTTGTTATTCTTACAGAATTTTTATCTTCAGAAAGTCTTATATCAATTTCACATACCAAAGTTAGATGCTTAATTTTATTGTACTATTTCAATTTTGAATAACTTAAATTTGTATAACCCATAATCACACAGTTTGTGGATCACAAACCCTGCGTTCTGAAGGACACAGAACATTAACTTGATGTAGCCTAAGTCAAGATAACATGCTGTTATAGTATGAAACTGCTATGATTATTGTACAGTTGTATATTTACTGTTAAATAAATACTGTGCTCCACAGTTAGGAGAAATTCAGGGGGAGGGTAAAAATAACAGACGAGTATTCCCCAACAGAAGGCTTTTCAAAGTCCCATAACTGTGAAATGGGGGGGGTTTAAAGTATTTGTACGAAAGTCTCAGAATGATCATAATTTCATCGTGCTCACTGGAGCACCAAACCTGCCAGCTGCCTAAGGCAATCATGGTGGTTAAAGATCCTCCATGGATGCCTCTGCTCAGATTTCTTCTCTATTTCTCTAGTGTGCCCCACTATCAAATTCACTATCTTCAATGAAATATAAAAATTCAGGAAATTAAGTGAATGTGCAAAACTATTTTATTAATAAGTACAGAATTCTAGGATATGATCAGTGATGTAGCTTAATGTAGCATAGCAGCTTTCAAGTTTAATGCAGCCTGTTATATTTGTTAGTTTACTAGACTCACTTTTTATGTCTCAATTCTTATAAATATGCAGTGTTTCTGTCATGGTTCTTATTAAACAGTAGGCACTCTAGAGATAAAGCAAAACCTCTGCTAACTAGAATCCACAGAGTATGACTGATTCCACTTGTAGGTATCTGGGACAACTTGCTATTTTGCTTTATGTTTTGCTATAGTTTGGATCTTAAGTGCCCCTCCCCAAGGCCTAATAATAAAGGCTCAGTCCCCAGTGGCACTACTGGGAGGTGGTGGAACCTTTAAGAGGTCTTCATGCCACTGGGGAAAGTGGCACCCTAGCCCCTTCCCCTTCCTCTCTCTTTTGCTTCTCAGCTATGAGACGAGCAGTTCTACTCCACATTGTCAACCAGCCCCCTTGCCACTGAGCCAAAAGCAACAGGGCCAACTGACTATGGACTGAAACCTCCAAATGGTTGGAGGTTTGGCAAGAAACCTTTTCTCTTTATCTCAGGTATTTGTTATACTAACAGAGAGCTAACACGTGTACCCCAAAACTGAAGCACATTGAGTGACAAGCATATTTAATTATAATACCATCTCCTTTAACATCACGACTCAGAGATGTACGTTCCATCTCCCCACCCCAAAAAGAGCTATAAGGGATATCCTTATGGAGAGCTGGATTTTAGTTGAGAGTTTGGTGAAAAGGCTGACTATGTGAGGGTTTTTCTGATGCTAAACCTGTTAGCCAGAGATGAGCAGGGCAGGGAAAGAAAATGGGACAGGGAGGAGCCTTCCTTAGAAGAGATAGGGAGACTGCCCTGCCCAGCTGTGATCAGAGACTTGGAGCCGTTACATTGCAGCTTTAGACACCAGTGGAAAATTCCAACATAGCTTGCAAAACTCAAATGTAAGGGCCCCAAATTACTATGCATGAGGAGGGGTGGGATTTCTGGCCAGTATAAAAACCTCACCATGCGGCGGACTTGACCCTTCTTACCACTCTGGGACCAGCCAGCTCTGTGACCCTCCTGGTAAATCCACCCAATAAAACCCATTATGCTCACCCTATCTGTGTCCCCCAAATGAAATCCTTCTTTTCCCTGTGATAAACCTACTACTCTTCTTCTCCAACTATTCCTACCCCCATATTAAATGTTGTTTGTCTTTAGCCTCAATTGTTTCTGCTTATACCACTCTCCACCTCCATTTCACTCAGACCATACCACCCTCCCTCTTTTTCCCTATTTCTACATCTCGGAATGTTTCAAATGTTACATTTATTGAAGTGATAGGTCTTTTCCTCAAAAGAATCCTAAAGTATTTACTATCTATGCTGTTCATAGAACCTATTTATAAAACTGTCATGTTTTATATTTATAAATTAATAGCTCTATGGTAAGATCAAGGTCTTGGACATTTTTTTATAGAACTATCTCAACTATCTGTAACATAGCTGAAAATTAGAAGAAATGGTGTCCAACATTCTGAACTCGGTTACTCAGTCTCTCTCCCACTCCACATGTATACCACCTTCTAATCATCTTTTCTTCCCTTTTACTGGGTGAATTGTAATTTTACATCATATTGGGGTACAGAGTTAGAAAATACATGCACACAACCCTTTAATCTTCTTCATCGATGTCATATAATCATTTCCTGACCACCTACCACTGCTCCTCATATTCATTAAGGATATTTGCATCTTGATTAGATTTCTGCCCTGTCATGTCCTACTACTATAGGCTATGTTCATCTAATCCCAAGCCTCAATGTTTCCAGGCCTTTTCAATTCTAAAGACCTACTCACATAGCCTTTAGTTTTTTTTGTTGTTGTTGTTTGGTTTTGGCACTGGAGATTGAACCCAGGGGTGTTCTACCTCCAAGCTACACTGCCTGACCCTTTGTTTCTTTTTTTCAAACAGAGTCTCACTGATTGTTTAGGCTGGCCTCCAACCTGCAATCCTCCTGTCTCAGCCTCCCAAGTACTAAAATTATAGGTATGTGCCACCACACCCAGCTCTCACACAGCCTTTGGATTTTAATGACCTTCCCTCACAAACACTTTAACCAATCTGACCTATTCACCCCATGTTCACAGATGCCTCCTGCATGATCATTCTACCTGCTCCCCAACTTCATATTGTACAGTTTCATGTTTACTGCAGCCATTGTCTACCTGCCCCTTCCTTTTCTCATTTCCTTAGTAAGTGCACATGAATGACCACCCAAACCACTTGCTCACCATCAATTTTAACCCCTGGTCATTCTGAAAACCCTCTCATATAAAAGTTCAAGGCTTAAATAATCCCACTTGTCTCACACATCCCAGACTACTGAGTAGTATCAGAAAAGGGTTTCCAGGGTGATGAAAACCGATTCCACCACAAATGTAGGTCTATAATTTCAGGTGTAATCTTAATACCATTAAGTAGTCTTTTTACTTGTTGACGGTTCCCTCTGTAATTCACTTTAACAACTATTTTGAAATTTCAACGATCTTAAGACCCATTTCATTGGCCAACTTCCACATAATCTAAATTAGTTCAATCAATAAAAAGAAGTCATTAGTTATGAGTTACCTGTACAACTTTTTGCCTTTCCCTCACTTTTTATCCTCCAATACTATTTCAGGAAATAAGATATCCTCCTTCTTCTTGCCCCATGTCAATATTTCATCCTCTATCTCTTTCTCTAAGCCTACAAGCCATTCAAATGTGCCCTACCAGTTAAAACATATAAAGACTAACTCCCTACTCCTTGCTAGGCACCATGCTGTTTTCATTCCTAGGAAAGCAGCTTATATTCACTACTCCAATCTCCTTTCTAATTCTTTCTAATTTAAAAAAAAATTCTTTAGACCCAGATTTCTACTGAATCTACACTTTGAAAAAAACACCAAGAAATATTTCAAGATATTAAGGAATTATTGTTGATGCTTTAGGGGTTTCATAAAATCATCTTTTCCAGATATATATTAAAATACTTACAGATGGTATTACATCAGGGATTTCCTTCAAATGATTACAGGATGATGTGTACAGATTAAACAATATTAGCCATGAGCTTCATAAAAGGTACATAGGGGGTCATACAATTTCATCTACTTTTGCTTGAAATTTCCCCTAGTGAAAAGTTAATACTACTACTAATATAACCACAGATCACATCATAGTATCCTTTCAACTAGATTTAGTTCTTTACCAAAACAAAAATCACTGAGTCACCAGGAGTTGGGGAATTTACTCCTCCCCTAACCTCCCCACACTCCCCGAATCCTTACCCTTAAGCCACAGTAAGCTGTTTTTACTGACCAGATATGATGCATCCTGTAGTTATGTTAAGCAGTACCTAGGTTGTTAGCCTAGGTACATTTTTAAAGCACCTGATGATTTCTAAAATCTTTATTTTAGATCCTGATTTCACTACTGCTTTCCATTAACATTTTCTTAGATGCAACATTATAATCTTGGTGACAACATTCTCTGGAATGAGCTTCTTTTCTCAACTGTACTCCACCTCCTGTCCTTCCAAAATAAAAATGATTTAATTAAAGAGTTACATTACATTTTCCCTTCAAATTATTCATTTCATCTAATGAAATCATGCAGTCACCCAAGCAGGGAAAACCCCAACCCCTTAGATTAGCCATGACTTCCCCCCCAACCAAATCCTGCTAATTTCACTAGTACATGTACCATAAATTCATCTCTTCCTCTCATACTGCTCTAATATACACCCCCTCTAGTCCCCTTGAATATTTCAGTAGTCTCCTAGTCCTCCTGCTTGCCTCAATTCAATCCTCCACTCTATAGCCAGACTTATTCAGAATAATTATTTAATCACATAAGATCCCTGCTTTAAATACTTCCCTATCATTTCTAAGATAAAATTTAAATTTCTAAGCATAGCAGGCCAAAAATTTAACAAGTACTTCCTTCCCAGATTCATCTCCAATCTCTCCCTAACACTGTAATTGTGTGTGTGTGTGTACTACAAAGATGCCCATTATCATTGCTACTGTTTAACAAAATAATAAATGGCCAATGCTAAAAGAAAACAGACATAAAAGTTGTAAGGAAAGAGACCAGCTCATCTAAAGAAAAAAATCACCAGAATGTACGTGCTATTATAACTAAAGAGTTCAACAAAACTGCCAGATGAGAGGTAACAGAAAAATCTTTAATATTTCCCTCCAATAACAATAGCTAATCAGAAATTAGGCCATTCACAATAGCAACAAAACCTTCTCTAAAATAGGGTTTCTCAATTTCACCATTACTGATATCTTAAGCCAAATTGTTGTGGGGCCTAGGCTGTGCATTATAGGATGTTTTAACAGCATCCCTGACCTCTACCTACTAGATATAGTAGCATCCTCTCCAAGTTGTGACAACTAAAAATATATCTAGTCATTGTCCCACAATGGGGCACACTGTGGTTAAGAACTAACTAGTGATCAAGAATAATGACTACTGTGGAGAGAAAAAAGAAAATTTTAATTTATTCAAATTACATACAAGTTTTGATCAATGGAGAACAATTCCATGCTTCTAGATGAGATAACTTAAGATATGATTTCTCCAGAAATGTTTCAATTCAATGCAATTCCATTCAAAACTGCAGTTGGAAGTCGGGTGTGGTGGTGCCTGCTTGTAATCCCAGTACTTGGGAGGCTGAGACAGGAGGATCAGGGTTTGCAGCCAGCCTCAGCTACTTAGTGAGGCCCTCTGCAATTTAGTGGGACCCTGTTTCAAATTAAAGAATAAAAAAAATAGGGCTGGGGGTGTAGCCTGGAGGTAGAATGCCCCTGAGTTCAATCCCCAGTACCAAAAAAAAAAAAAATGCAGCTGGAACCAGGCATGTTGGCCCACACTTATAATTCCAGTACTTGGGAGGCTGAGACTGGAGGATCGCAGGTTCGTGGCCAGCCTCTGCTACTTAGTGAGGCCCTCTACAACTTAGTGAGATCCTGTTTCAAAATAAAGAATAAGAAGTAGGGCTGGGGGTGTAATTCAGAAGTAGAATGCCCCTTGGTTCAATCCCCAGTACAAAAAAAAAAAAATTACAGGTTTTTTTAATGTGGCAATAACCCATTTATATAGCATTTACTGTGTGACAGCCACTGTTCTATACACTACACACATGACAAGTAATTTTATCCTCATACTAGGCTGCAAATGCAGCTCAGTGGTAGAATACTTGCCTAGTATACAGAAGTACTTATCTAGTATACAATATCAAGCACCACCAAAAAGAAAAACTGTAAGACTTGTCTACTGCTCACAAGGGGAGAAAATACTCTTAACCCCATTTTACAAATTATAAAATTAAGATACTGAGTGGTTAAAGCACAGTGTACCGTAGTTACTAAAGGACATAGTTAAGATTCAGCCCCAAACTAACTGGATATAGAGTACAGTCTCAACCACTTCACCATCCTACTTGCCAATAAAAACAAAAGTAGTCAAACTGAATCATTATTATTAAAGGGATTATACATTAAGAACAAGTGGGATTTATTACTGGAATGCAGAGAGTGGTTCAAAATATGAAAAAAATCAATGTAATACACTACCTTGACAAAACTCAACACCTATGTATGATAACAATACCCAACAACCTAGGAATAGAATTCCCTCAAACTAATAAAGACAATACATGAAAACCTCACAGCAAACATCATACACAATGGTAAAAAGACTGAAAGCTTTTCCTTTGGGATCAGGAACAAGACAAAGAGGCCTACGTTTTTTACTTTTTTTTCGGTTATGCTGGGGATTGAACCCAGGGGCATTTCACCTCTCAGCTACACCCCCAGCCCTATTTTTATTTTATTTTTTCTTTTGAAACAGGGTCTCACTAAGCTGGTGAGAGTCGCACTACTTGCTGAGACTGTCCTCAAACCTGCAATCTTCCTGTCTCAGCCTCCCAAATACCAGGATCACAGGCGTGCATCACCATGCCCGGCCCACTTTTGAAATTTCTATTCAACACAGTACTTGAAGTCTTAGGCAGAGCAATTAGGCAAGAAAAAGAAATAAAACTCATCCAAATTTGAAAAGAAGATATAAAATTGTTCATATAGACAACATGATTTTAAATCTATAAATACCTACTCTACACACACATTAGAACATATATGCAAATTTAGCAAAGCAAAATACCAAGTGAATGCACAAAAAATAAGCTGTATTTCTATACACTAACAATGAACAATTTGAGGAATGAATTACAAAATCAATTCCATCTATAATAGTATCAAAAAGGATAAAGTACTTATAAATAACCAAGAAAGGGGTTGGGGGAGTCTATGCTGGAAACTACAAAGTACTTGCAGAAAGAAATTAAAGATGACACAATAAACAGAAACTCATCCCATGCTCAGGGATTGGAAGACTTAATATTATTAAGTGCAAAAGTAATCTACAGATTCAACACAATCCCTACTAAAATCCCAATGGCAGTTTTTTGCAGAAATAGATCCATATGGAATCTCACAGGACCCAGAATAACCAAAACAATCTTGAAAAAAAAAAGGAATTAAATTTTGAAGAACAAAGCCAAAATATTCACACTTCTTGATTTCAGAACTTACTACAAAGCTACAGTAACCAAAATAGTGCTGTGCTATCTTACAGACATGTAAACCAATGAAAAGGAATACAAAGTCCACAAACAAACCTTCACATATAAGGTCACGCGATTTTTTTTTTTTTTTGCGCTACCGGGGATTGAACCCAGGGGCGTTCTACCTCTGCGCAACACCCCCGGCCCTATTTTTTATCCTTTATTTTGAAATCGGGTCTCAGGAAGTTGCGGAGGGCCTCACTAAGGAGAGAGAGAGACAGAGAGAGACAGAGAGAGAGCAAGCAAGCGAGCTGAGGCTGGCCGCGAACCTGGGTCCTCCGGTCTCGGCCTCCCGAAGTACTGGGATTCATTCAATGGAGGAAAGGATAGCCTTTTCAACACAAAGTGACTGGAAAATTTGACATCTACACAGAAAAGAATTACATTGGATCGTTACTTAACACCATAAATAAATATTAATGCAAATGAATCAAAGACCTAAATGTAAGATTTAAAACTATAAAACTCTGGGCTAGGGATATAGCTCAGTGGTGGAGCACTTGCCTAGCAAGCTCAAGGCCCTGGGTTCAGTCCCAGTAACAAGGGAGAAAAAAAGAAAGAAAAAAACCACCTATAAAACTCCTTAGAAGAAAATATAGATGAAAACTTCACAACATTGGTTTTGGCAATGATTTCTTAGATAGTGACACAAAGTCACAGGCAGCAAAAGAAAAAACAGACAAATTGAAAAGAAGAAAACAGGCAAAAAACAATTACACCTGTAATCCCAGTATGTGGGAGACTGAGACAGGAGGATCACAGGTTCGAAGCCAGCCTCAGCAACTTAGCAAGGCCCTCCGCAACTTAGTGAGACCCTGTTTCCAAATAAAAAAATAAATAAAATACAGCTGCGGAAATAGCTTAGAGGTAGAATGCCTTTGGGTTCAATCCCCAGCACCACGCAAAATACATATAAATATATAAATAATAAAATGTCAATTATCTTTTATTTAGTAATTCCTCCTCTAAGAATCAGTCATAGAGCAAAAATAAGAAATATATAAATAGGCAAATATAAGTATATTTACATTTAAAAATATCTACATCCTGAACTATTTAAAATAGGTGGGGGGGACAATTTGTGCTACAACTGGAGAGCAATTAACAGTAAAATATTTTATATACCATTAAAAACAATGTTCAAGAATAAACATGAAATGCTTATGTTTTATAATATAGAAGGAAAGTGGACAATATATAGACTTACATATAAAGGATGAACTCTCCTACATAGTTTATAAATACCCATATGCAGAGGAAAGAATGAAAAGAAAATGCTCAAAGTGCTAATAGTAGCTCTATGACTGTAGATCTCTGTGTCAACTTCCTGTACTTTTCTTTATATTCCCTGGCATTACATATAAAAAGAGAGTATTCTTAATTACTATATCAGGCAACAATGGCATAATCCAGTACTATAGAACTACCACAGGCAAACCAAGACATATGGTTACTAGGACACATGGATATAGGTAACCCAGACACTTAAGAACAAAATAGCTGGGCATGGTTTGATATTCATGGCCTGTAATTCCAGTATTTTGGAGGCTGAAACAGAAGGATTGCAGGTTCAAAGTCAGCCTCAGCAACATAACAAGGCCCTCAGCAACTTAGTGAGACCCTGGTTCAAAATAAAAAATAAAATAGTGCTGGGGGACTAGCTCAGAGGTAGAATACCCCTGGGTTCATCTCCCAGCACCACAAAAAAGAACAAAACAAAAGTACACTCCCAAAAGGTCATCCTGACTACAGACTCACAGATTTTACTGTTTACAGTTATTGAACATCAAAGGTATTTTCTCAAAAGTAACCGAGCACCTCACTTTCTATATAGGTCTATTATGAAAAGTTTTTCTTTAATATTCCTAAGTGTTCCTTTAATAGGAAATAATAAATCCAAGGTTTTAATAAAAATTTGCATTTTGGGGTAATTTTTCCTTCCTTCTTTCCTTCATTCATTCCTTCCTTTCTTTTCTTTCTTGTACTGGGGTTTAAACCCAGGGTCATTCTATCTCCAAGCTGCACCCCACCCTTTTTAATTTTGAAACAGGGCCTTGGTAAGTTGCTGAAAGGTCTCACTAAGTTGTTGAGGCTTGCCTCAAACCTGCAATCCTCCCATCTCAGTCTTCCAAGTACTGGGATTACAGGCAATGCACCACCATGCCCAGCTTATCGCTAGTTATTTTTGCTAACTAAATCAGAAAATTGAATATAACTATACATACCAGCATATTTATAACTTCATTAGTGTATCAGTTTCAACACTACCACTATAATCAATAATTTTTAAAGCTCTATGATCAAGTGGGAATAGCAAATACTTATAATAATTTACATCTTGGTCCTATTTCCTACACTTGCTGAATGAACCAGCTAAAGTCAAGTTTTACTAAGTGAAATCATTTCTGAGGCTGACATTAATGTATTATTTAATAAACGCCATCTGAATTATAAATTCCATGGTTATATTTCAATTATATGTTATTGTTTAACTGCCAAAATTATTATAATAGCCTTCATTTAACACTACAATTACAAAAGACATACTGATGAAAATTGTCATTTAACAAGACAGATATTACTGTGTCATTTTGCATGGCTCTATTAATTTGTATTATGGCTGTTCTTAATTGTGCTTGATTTTACTTACTTTACAGGCCTCAAAATCCAAGGTATACACCACCACCTCCCTTTACACCATTCAAATGCCCATAACAGAGAGGCAGGTATTCATGGGACTACCTTAAGAATCCAAGTGAAAGGTGACTTTAATCTAATTCACATAACCAGAGTAATTTTTGACACCATTCCTGGTTTTGCTACTTCTTCTAACAATTAACAATCTTCTCATACCTCAATCCAATTAACTCCTCTGAGGTACCTGCTTCAGAGATAGAGCACAGAATATAACTGATAGATATGAAAGTGTTTTTTAAACAACAGTAAAATGTGGGGAAATGGTAACACAAGATTTCAGCATTCTTAAGGAAGATTCTGAAAATTATTTTTTCTGAAAATTTTTCTGGTCTCATTTTCATTATTCATAAAACTGCCTCCAGCAAAACTGTGTAACAGTAATATAAGTGTTAAATTTTTGTGTGCTATTCTGTTAAACTTCAAGAGGTTTAAGGGGATTCCTTCAAACCCCGCTTTCATTTGCTCAATTCTCTTCTCAAGCATATTAGACTCCATTAACAGCCAATCATGTAGGCTGAGCTGCAAGTGACCCGAGAGTTTCCATAGCAACAGCTGCTTTCTGAAATACGTGTTATGCATTTTAAAAGCTCTCACAGAGAGGATACCACATCTATCAATTAGCAACCATAGCTCAACACAGCACATTATCCAAATGAAACGAAAAATTCAACTACCTTAACAGGCCAACTACTTCTTCATAGAAATGTTAGATATTCATGACACAAAATGCTATTGTGGTGTATAAATTTCAAAATTAAGCCTATAATTAATTACAAGTAATAGATGAATATCATGTTTATTAATGCACAAAACTGATACAGTAAAGAATAATGATGATAATAACTGTATTTAGCAATGGACCATCAAGAGTAATGAATGAACATATGTTCTAACATACTGGCAAATGTCACCCAATCATACTAATAAAAAGGTTGGCCTAAATATGGTCAACATATGTACATGAAAAATGTGAAAATGATATATACAAAAGATGTTTGGCTATTTTCAAGAAAATCATTCTTCTGGCAATTCAGTGCAGATTAATCTCTCTCCCCATAAAGCTCCTCCTAAGGAGATGCACAGCTAGCTAGGCTTTACAAGAAAAGTGGTCTGAACAGTCTTCAGTTCTGCAACAATAAGAAACTTTAACCAAACTTGTCTGGCCAAAATAACTTCAAAGTTGATACTTAATGAATACTCACAATTAAAAGAAAAAATAGTAAATAAAATTTGATAGTAGTGAAAAATCAGTTTCTAAAACTATACTCAACCAACTAGTTCAAGTTAATAAACAAAGTGCAAGAGTCCTAATCAAGATGTTTTTTTTTGCAATTCAGTGGTATTTTTATTTTTTTAACTTTTTTTGTTCATTTATTGGTGCATTGTAAATTATAATTATACATTTTGATATATGTCAGGGTATGAACATCATACATGCACACATTGCACATTTAGCCCTCCCTCCAATCCCACCCTATTTCCTCCCCTTTCCCTCCCTTTCATGCTCCAGATAGTGATTGAGTCTTAAAAATATGGAACGCTTCAGGAATTTGTGTGTTTTTAAAAATCAAGTAAAAGATCTGCTACAGGGAGGCTGAGACAGGAAGGTTGCAGGTTCGAGGCCAGCCTCAGCAACTTAGCGAGACCTGTTTCAAAATAAAAAATAAAATAGGGCTGGGGCAGGGGAAGCTCACTGGTAGAGTGCTCCTGAGTTCAAACCCAACTACCACAAAAACAAACCAGCCAACCAAATAACAAACAAAACCAGAAAGGGAAAGAGAAAGAACTGCTACAAATAAGATAATTAGATAAAACATATTGAGAACATTAATAATCATACTCTAACACTAGAATACTGGAAAGAAAAGTATTTTGTGTGACAGACTCTAGAGACTGTTATTCTGTTTCATACACATTCTAGCTTAAATTTTCAAAAACTTCAAAAGAAAGATTTTTAAAATGGGGAACTACTATTACCTTTAAAGTAGAAATTTAGGAAACAGGTATAATAAAGGTAACGAAGATAAATTGTTTGAATGACTGTTGAGAAAGAAAACTAGCAACAAGCCACCATAGCAATGCCTAGGTACGACCCCCAATGTCTTATTAACAACCTTAGAAGGCCCAATGACTGAAGTATTACTGTATTAATGAAGTATTCATTAACCTCCCAGATAATTCCTTTTGTCTCATATGTTATTCTATCTCTAGATGGTGAAAACATAGGGTATTTTTCCTTTCAGTATAAAAATCTCACCCTTTATTTCGATTCTATATGCCTTGTACTTACAAACTCAAAACATGATCAAACTGAAGTCAAAATTCAATTACCATACTATTTTTTTTTTCTTGTGGTGCTGGGGATGTAACCCAGAGGCACTCTACCTCCAGCTATACTCCAGCCTCTTATTTTTTATTTTTATTTGGAAACAGGGTCTCACCAAGTTGATGACAGCCTAAGTTGCTGAGGCTGTCCTCAAACCTGCTGTCCTCCTGTCTCAGCCTCCCAAGTACTGGGAGTACAGGTGTGTGCCACCACACCTGGCCAATATTAATAATATTAACAATTATTATATTTTAAACACTTCTAAGCATTACATGCATTAGTATCCTCATGAGTTATTATCATCCCCATTTTATAGATGGTGAAACTGTGGCTCAGAAAAGTCACTTACCCAAAATCACAGAGCCAGTAAATTATGAAACCAATGTTCTAACTCCAAGTCTGACTCTATATTCCTCACCCTTAACTATTCTTCATGAAATTCATGTAAGTATATATGGTTTGCAATCTACAACACTTCATCATCACAAATCAGCATTTCTGTCATCATTTCACACCCCCTCTCTCCTCAGTTGAGCTGACTCTGTCTTAGCTACACAGATTTCCCAGCATAATAATTTCAACAAAGTAAAACACAATTAGATTTAAAATGAAAATAAAAATCAACTTTGCTGAACACAAACCAAAAGACTGAGCAACTGGTTTACCTATGAAGCTTACATAAAAATTGTACAAGAGGATAAAATAGTTGACACTTTACTCTCTTTAAGCAAAAGGGCGGATATGTATGGATATGTATGGTTATGATGATGAGGATGTTGACAAATAACAATTATTTAATGCTTACTATTTGCCAGGAAAACTGGATGTCCTAAGAACTCTCTTTATGCGTTCTAACATTTGTCTCTCGATAATCCTGTGAAGTAGATACTACTATCCATACTATGAGCAAAGAGAAAATTGGTAATTTGCCCAAGGGCACACAGCCAATGAGTGGCAGGCAGAACTAGGAACCAAACAACTACACAGCTTGACCAGAGAGAGCTTTACTCTTAACAATGATCCAAGCAATTAATACCAATCATAAGAGGAATTAAAGATTTTACAGGTGAGCAGATATGTCACACAGGCAGTCAATCGTCATTTCAAAATTAATTAGTCATTTCTACAAATAACCATGGCCATACATACAAATTTTACAATAATAAACTTGTAGAAAAATTGGAAAACACCAAAATTTAACAATTGAGGATTGTTAAATTATAGGGCTTCCAACTCAACATGGCAGGCTAAACACACAAATATGCCTTTTCTTCTACCCCTAGTCTTTAATGACAGAAAACAGTTTTGTTTTTAAATGAAATCCCAAAGAAAATAAATCATAAACATATGGGGGAGGGATAAGTGTTCCATTCACAGGTCAAAACATTGGGGTGATGATTAGAAAATGTAAAACAAATGAGATCAGATTTAGAATAAGCAAGCAAAGGAAGCTGTAGCCAAGATAATAGCTTGGGTCTTTCCCAAATAAAAGAGCAAAACTTTAAATGCAAAGGGGGGTTGGAGAGGATATCAAGGGCATAAATCAGAAAATCATTAATAAAAGGAACTGCATTACAAGTGGCTTGATCAATTAGGTCTCTCCTCTCCCTGATTGAAGAGAAAAAGCTGATAACAATGGATTTCAGCCTCAGATACCAGTCCAAAGTATTCTTCAAACTATGGGTTTGAAATATTTTTGGTTGTTTACAACCAGTGATTTTTAACCATCTAAAATGCATACAACCAAAAATACAAATTAAAATAATGAATGTACAGAAGTTCACAGAACTTTTGTTTCATCTATATATTTATAAATTCATGTGTGTACTGAGTTGCAATGTAAAATGGATTTTATACTATGAGCACAATTGTTCTAAAGTTAAAAATCTTTCTAAATAAAAGCATGCAGATCTTTAGATGTCTTAAGGTGGGTATTGAGGCCTGCAAGTAAAGGAGAGCACTTGAAATACTAATGCATTCCACTCCTCAGATGACGCGTGATTAAGAATAACTGTGGACACCTAAGAGCCAGTCTTATAGTCAACCGTACAACTTAGAGCACTATTTCTCAACCTTTCTTTCCATTACCAACCTCAAGAAGCTGTTTTAGATGTTTTTTTCCTCAGATCCTCTTCCATAAAATTTCAGCACCATAAATGTACTACATAGATTTTTGTGTATTGTATGTACAACAGTGGTAGTCCACAAAAAGAGCAACAGGTATTTGGTTTTCGAGGATTACTTTTGGACCCTATAACCAATTTTTTAAGAAATGCATGTCTTTGAGAATACTTCTTTAAAAGAAAAGAAGCCTACCACATGCCATAGTCAAGAAAAAGACCTATGGATGAAATAAACCTGCAGCAGAGAACCTCAGTCCAATTACTAAACTGACCAGCTTAATCTTTCTTTCACGAACATGGATGGACAACCAAGAATCAATAAACCTGAGGAAAAACAAAAGATGAAAAAATAAACCAACAAAAGTAACCAGAAAGAGGGCCTAAGCCGGGCATGGTGGCACAGGCTTGTAATCCCAGTACTTGGGAGGCTGAGACAGGAGGACTGCAGGTTCAAGGGCAGCCTCAGCAAATAAGACTCTCATCAACCTAGAGAGACCCTATTTCAAAATAAAAATTTAAAAATAGGGCTGCGGGTATAGCACAGAAGTAGAATGCCCCTGGGTTCAATCGCCGGTGCCACAAGAAAGAAAGAAAAGAACAAAGAAAGAGGGCCTAACTGCAAGCCCAAAGGGTAAAACTGCAAACTACAAAGGATTCCCAGACCTTGAATCTAGGAGTTTCTCCAGATGGCTCTTGAAATTGCTTGGAATGTACAATTTCTTTTTTCCTATCTTCTCCGTTTTTGAACTAGAATGTCTATCATTGTCCCAACCTTGTGTTTGGGAAGGAGTTAACTTGTTTACTTTGTTTCACAGGTCCACAGATAGACAGCATCACCCTTATTTCATTTAGATAATTTAGATAGGAGATTTAGGACTTCTGAGCTGACCAAATTTAGATGAGACTGAACTGTAATAGGATGATCTCTAGGGACCTTGGGATAGAGCAAATGCATTTTATATGTGAGATGGATGTGGATCACAGAAGCCAGAGGGGGACTGTGCCTGGCAGGATTCTACCCCCCCCATGACTGTTGCCCCCTGCTGTTACACTTTGTGTACTTGGCATTAAGTGGCAAAAGGGTAATGGTCCACAAAATAGGAAAATCATCCTAAGTTATCCAGGCAGGACCAATATAACTGCATTGACCTGTAAGAGAAAAAGAATCAGTCAAAAAGATGCAGTAAAAGAGGCAGTAGAAATTTGGCGCTTGAAAAGAACTCCACCCTCCACTGCTGGTTCTGAGATGAAGGGGACCATAAGCCAAAGAAGCAAGTAAACCTTAAAGACTGAGCAGGACCCCTGTCTCCAAGCCAACAACCAGCAAAGAAACAGATTCTCCCCTAGAGCCTCCTAAAAGGAACCAGCCCCTGCAGACACTCTAATTGAGACTTTGTGAGACTAAACAGAGAATCAGCCTAGCCCACTGAATTCTGACCTATGAAAACTATTATAAAATTATAAATGGACACTGTTTTGAGCTACTAAGTAGTGATCTCTTGCAGCAGCAACACACACACACACACACACACACACACGAAATGTTACATCAAGTTTGCAGTCACAAAAAGCAGAATTTAACTAACTTGCCCAAGATCACATGATTAGTAACTGCTGATGCTGGGATTCAAATCCAATTAGTATGGCTTGTGCTCTTAACCACTACAGAAGACAACAGGAGCAGCAATGAACAGAGACAGCTAACCATCTAAAAAGAGACTTGAGCACTTTGGCAAGCTAGGATACAGGGCATTACATTCCTCTATATAGTTTCAACCAAATCATTGGTTCTGGACTAAATTAATTTAGGTTGTTATAGCAAATGATAATACAAATTTTCAATTTTTAAAAACAATTTTTAGTCAAAGCAGTCTAAATTTTAGTGAATTATATAACTAAGTATAAGCACAAGCCTTCACAATGTAAAAATATTAACGTTACTAGTGAACAAATATTAAAAGCTGGAAGAAAAAGTAAAGTGTTAATTATACCTATCTCATCTTTTAGAACAGTAAAGTAATAAATACTATTAAAAGTTGATAAATCAGCCAGATGTGGTGGTGCATGCCTGTAATCCCAGTACTTGGGCGGCTGAAACAGAAGGATCACAGGTTTCAGGCCAGCCTCAGCAACTTATCAAGACCCCGTTTCAAAATAAAAAATGAAATAGGCTGGGGTGTAGCTCAGAGGTAGAACACCTCTGGGTTCAAACCCCAGTACTACCAAAAAAAAAAAGTCAATAAATCAAGAAATACCGATGTAAGTGAGAATGTGACATAGTTATAATGAACACATGAAGATAACTTTCTGAAGTTTTGGAGAAGGGGTAGTTTACTTTTCATTACGAGCATTTCTATGCTTTTTTTTTCTTTTTTTTTTTTTGCGGTACCGGGGATTGAACGCAGGGGCGTTCTACCTCCGCGCTACACCCCCGGCCCTATTTTTTTATGCTTTATTTTTGAAACCGGGTCTCACGAAGTTGCGGAGGGCCTCACTAGGGAGAGAGACAGACAGACAGACAGACAGACAGACAGACATCGCGCGCGCATGCATGCTGAGGTTGGCCGTGAACCCGGATCCTCCGGTCTCCGCCTCCCAAAGTACTGGGATTACAAGTGTGCGCCACCACGCCCGGCCTTCTATGCTTTTTTAAAATCATGAGAACGTATTGGAACTTCTTAAAATATTTATTATAAAAACACTTGATGTGTGTCAGTTTACGTTTTCTAGGAAGCAGAACCAAGACAGAGTACAAATGTAAAAAATTTATCATGAGAAATGCCTATGGGAAAATGAAGGTAGAAATAACAGGAGGAGTAAACAGAGAAAGCCTTCAGGATGTGATGCAGGCTTGTCAACTGCAAAAGCAGAGGGAGAAAGGAAAATTAAAAACACCCTCAAACCACTACAGCTCTGGTCTACCAGCCCAACAGGGAGCTCATATACAAATACTGCCCTTAAAGAAGTTCCACATTGGGCAGAAATGGCTAGACTCTAGTATCCTGCTGTGCTCAGTTACTAGGAGAGAGCTGTCCAGGGAGAATGTGGCCATGGCTCAATGATGCAGCAAATCCCACAGGCTATGTTGCTGAAGGCTGTTAGCTACCAAAATTCCTCAAGGCAGAACTCTAAAAGGAGATCTAACCAGAATACCTCCAGGGTTGTCACAGACATCATATAATGGAATATACTGCAGCCATTAAAGATGTCAGGGAGGAAAAATTTTCCAACCATGCTCCCCCACAGACAGGTTCTAGCTACTTGCTATGTTCCCAGGCTGGCCTCAAACTTGTGCTCCTCCTGCTTCAGCCTCCCAGGTAGCTGGGATTATAGGCACATGCCACCGTACCTGGCTTAATGCTTCTTCTACAAAGTCCTAGAGTTCTTCAGTGGTACCTCAAAAGCAGATTGTTCAGACTAGCAAAGAAAGCCAGAAACTGAGGCTTTGTATTTCCATCTCATCTTCAACTACCACAGCTCCAGTTTGAATTCACTCTACTTTTCCATAGAATCTGTTTGAACAATACTAAAAAAAAATGTGGATAACAAAAAGGGAAATTTTGATTGAAAAAGGTAACAAAGTGTTTAATTTTCCTGCTGTGTATAAGTCTGAGACTTGAAAACACACACACACACACAAACACACACACACACACACACACACACACACACACACACACACACCTGGAAAAATAAACATGATAATGTTAACAGACACCTATTGAATTATCCATTGTTTTACAAGCTTTGTTTTACGTGTACTTTCTATACTTTTTACAACACTAGGAGACTTTGGTAATAATAAAAAATAATCTGGCTAGGCGTGGTGGTGCACACATGTAATCCCAGTACTTGGGAGGCTGAAACAGGAGGATCACAGGTTCAAGACCAGCCTCAGAAACGCGTTAAGACTCTCAGCAACCTAGTAAGACCCTGTTTCAAAATATAAAGAGCTGGGGGTAGAGGTAGAAGACCTCTAGGTTCAATCTCCAGTACCACAAAATAAATAAATAAACAAACAAACAAACAAACTTAAGTTGTGTTTGAGAGAATGAAAGCCTTGAATCCACAAACTGACTCCTCATAATTTCAGAGCTATATTACTATGGAAGGTAATTTGGACTCTTAATTAACTACCAGCAAAAACCACATTTACAAATTATAACTTCTACTTCAATGAGTTCTCTGCCTGTTAAGGCACAATACCTGCATTTAATTATTCCATATAAAACCTTTAATACTTAAAAGACATTCAACTAATGAAATTATAGCATTTAATAATAACACACAAATAACTAAAATATATCACATACTTTTTAGGAAATTTTCAATGACCTCAATATATAAATGCCAACAATCTACAAACTAATTGTTCACTATTCATTCCATATTTATAGACTCATCCAATATTATCAGCAACATCTGTGGTAAAAAGCATATAATTATATAAAACTCTCTTGGTTTTTCCAGCCCTGTAGCCAAGAAAGTTTCCCTGTCCCCATTTAATAAATGCAGAATTTGATATATGAGTCCAAGGTCACCAACTCAACATGGGCAATGCCAGGGAAAAACACCGAATCATAATTAAATGATTTTTAAACTAGGCTGGTAAAGCTCTTGTAGAACTCACACATTCCGACAGGACACCCCTCACCAAAATTTTTAAGGTGATGGAGACTGAACCCAGGGCTTCAAGCATGCTAGGTAAGCACTTTACCACTGAGCTATAACCCAGCCCCTCATCAGGACCCTAACTTACCAGAATAAAAGTGCAATTGCTTTAAGCAAAACAGAGCTTTAAAAATTCTCATTCTTCTTTTTTCTTTTTAACTAACTTGTATTTTCAAGTATAACTATGTATAACAATACATGTTGTGATAAATATTAACTGATAGCATTAGGGGTTTTAATAATGGCTGGATTTTCCAGATATGGGAAATTCTGTTTATCTGTTTTTGTCTTACAGTTATATAAAGACTATGCCAGAAATAACTCCAAGAGGATGGGATTACAGGCATGTAACAATATGTCCAACAAGATAGGGATTACACTCAATCTGTATATTGGTTGAATAATATGGGCACATTAACAATAATAAATCTTTCAATCCATGAACACAGGATACCCTTCCATTTATTTGTGTCTTCTTTAATTTCTTCCATTAATGTTTTACATTTTCCCATGTACAGGTCTTTCATTTCCACAGTTAATTGGGGGGGGGGTCGGTACTATCAATTGAACCCCGGGGCACTCTTATCACTGAGCTACATCCCCTGCCCATTTTACTTTGAGACAGGGTCTCCCTAAATTACCCAGGCTGGACTTGAACTTGTGATCCTCCTGCCTCAGCCTCCTAAATTGCTGGGGTTACAAGCATGCATCATTGTGCCCAGCAATTTTTTCTTTTTTGGTAAGATTTGATTACACTTCTGAAGATTTCAGTCCGTGTATATATAGTCCATTTTATGCTGACTTGAGCAAGGGCTTAGGGCATGATAGCAGGAAGCAGAGAGCACGGAGGGGAGGGGCAGGCATATATAGTCCCCAAGCCTCGCCTCCAGGGACCCACCTCCAGCTACGCACTGTCTTAGAGGCCACACTCCCAGGGACCCACATCCAAGAATGGCTGTCTCCAGAGCATAATGTCTGAGGGACATTTTACTTTCAAATTATAACACTCTGCTCCTGGTCAGAGGACCCATGGCCATCTCACAATGCAAAATGCAGTTAGTCCACCTCCAAGAGTCCCATCGTTTTAACAATTTTTTGGTGGGTTCATTTGGGTTTTCTACATGTAAATGCATGTTGTCAGAGAACAGTGTCATTTCCACTTCTTCCTTTCCTATTTGGATGTCTTTTATTTCATTTTCTTGCCTTACTATTCCAGCATGAACTTTCAGTACTCTGTTGAATAAAAGTGATGAGACCGGGTATGGTAGTTAATGCCTGTAATACTAGTATATAGGAAGCTGAGACTAGATGATCACAAGTTCAAGGTCAGCCTCAGCAACTTAGATAGACCCTCAGCAACATAGGGAGGCCCGGTCTCAAAAATGAAAAAATAAAAAGGGCTGGGGTAGCTGGGCATGGTGGCGCACACCTGTAATCCCAGTACTTGGGGAGGCTGAGACAGGAGGATCACAGATTCACAGCCAGCCTCAGCAGCTTAGCAAGGCCCTCTGCAACTTAGTGAAACCCTGTTTCAAAATAAAAAATAAAAATAGGGCTCAGAGGTAAAATGCCCCTGGGTTCAATCTCTAGCACCCCCAAAAAAATGTTACCCATGGTCTTATTATACAGGCCTTTACTGTGTTGAAGTACATTCCTTCCATACCTACTGTATTGAGTCTTGTTATCATGAAAGGATGTTGACAAACATCTGATGAAATGATCATGATTCTTGCCCTGATTTTGTTAATGTGGTCTATCACATTTATTGATAAATGAATACTTGCTAGTATCATGTTGAGGATTTTTGCATCTTTTCATAGATATCAAATGTGTGTGGTAACGGATGCGTTGGCTGGCTTGATTTGGTCATTCCACTTTGCATTAAAAGACCACTGGGCTGGTGACAGGTCAGTGGTACAGCACTAATCTACTATGTGGAAGGCCCTGGGTCTGATCCCCAGCACCATAATGGGAGTAATGGGGAGGATCATAACATCACTTTGTACCCCATAAATATGTACAGCTAAATATATATATTTGTGTGTGAGTGCGTACGGTACCGGGGATTGAACCCCAGGGGCATTCTACCTCCAGGCTACACCCAGTACTATTTTTTATCCATCCATCCGTCCTTCCTTCCTTCCTTCCTTCCT
>PVJS01017620.1:0-35926 GCA_004027185.1 Glis glis
TTTTTTGTGATTGACTGATCTCGCTTAACATAATGTTCTCCAGATCCTTCCACTTTTTTGCAAATGATGTTATTTTGTTCTTCTTTATGGCCGAGTAGAATTCCATTGTGTGTATTTCCCACAATTTTGTAATCCACTCATCTGTTGATGGACACCTAGGTTGATTCCATGATTTGGCCACTGTGAATTGTGCTGCTATTTGAAGCAGGGTCTTGCTAGGTGCTAGGTTGTTTAGGATCTTCCCCAGGCTGTGATCCTCCTGTCTCAGCCTCCCAAGTACTGGGATTACAGGCATGCACCCTTGGGCCCAGCTATCTGAACAAGTTTTAAGATTTATACACTAAACTGGGCGTGGCGGTGCATGCCTGTAATCCCAGTACTTGGGAAGCTGATACAGAGGATCAAAGATTCAAGACCAGCCTCGAAAACTTAGCAAGGCTCCAAGCAACCTAGTGAGACCCTGTTTCAAAATAAAAAAATAAAATAGGGGTGGGGTGTAGCTGAAAGGCAGAGTGCCCCTGGGTTCAATCCCTAGTAACACACAAACATGTGGACACACACATTTATACACTACTAGGAGCTGGGGGAGGTGTGGGTATGGCTCAGTGGTAAGGCACTTTTTAGTAAGTGTGGGGCCCTGGGTGGGATCCCCAGAAAAAAAGAGATTTACCCCTTCCTAGGTCAGAGATACAATCAATTTATTTATTCTACACATATTACTTTAGCATTTTCCTGTGGCCAGAACTAGTTATATTTTAGTGAGCAAAACAGGCTTATATTCTGATCAAACTAAGTGGCCTCCTACTGAGCTATAATGAAGCAAAAATAAATAAAAGTTAGTAAATGATCAGTAATGACAACTAACTAGCTTTAATTAATACGATTTGAAAGCTTTAAATAAGATACTTACTCCACCTGCAGAAAATTTAGAGCTAAGTAGAATATAAAATAAACCACAAGATAACCTCTATATAAACACTGCTCTCCACCGAGGAATGCGAGAACTAGAAAAGTCTTTGTTTTGCAATTTTCAGTGTGAGTAAGATAACAAAGTTTACAAAGAAGTGCTGTGTTTTTGCTCAGGAGATAAAACATTAATCTAACTGTTGACATAGAAATAACATATAAGATTATAAATTTGTCACTTGAAAGCTTTAAGGAAACAAGCAACCTACATAGCTCACAATATTGGTTAATGGTAGATTGGGGATGACTGCGTATTTACCGGCATGTGGCAGAAAACAACATAAAGATCTTTCCCCACTGTTTTTTGACTATTTTTTAACAGAAAATAAGGAGCAGAACTTCTCCTTTACATTCTGGAGTGCAAGTCTAACACATGCTGAAATGACTGTCAACTCTTATATATGTAACTTAAGTCTCATAGCAATGCAAAATTACCAATACGAACTTAGTGAATTGGGCTGCACATTATTATACAAACTGGATCAGAATACAATTTACTTCATGCTTGTCAACATAAATGCTTTAACACCTAATCCAATGTTCTAAGCTGAAATTTTATAAATTTGTAAGAAAGCATACTCAATATATAAGATCCCCAGTTATACCCATCTACAAAGCAAAAATAAATTATGCCAGCCATTTGTCATAACTGTCGCTGGAAAATAAGTCACAAATGAAAAGGCTTTAACTTTCCTTAAGAATTGTGACTACATTAAAATACCTATACTTGCAAAGCCTTGCCATTAGACTATAATATGAGATTAACTTTTCTTCAGAGAAATCAGAATAAAGAAATCATAAAGAACCTAGAAACTGAATTCCAAGTGTTGCATGTGTACGCTGGCCTGAATCAGTCTTAATATATGATGTGGTATCATGTTTCTAAGAAAACCAGGAAATCCAAAAATTGCCTGTGTCCTGACGGAGATTGAGGGAAGATAAGGAGATTCTAGGTAGAGGAACAGAGTGAGTAGAGAGGAGAAGATAAGCTCCTTAGCAGTCTCTTAAGTCGCCAAAGCCAATGGCTAGTACATGTGCGTAAACCCTAAGGCCCCAGGGACAGAGACAGCCACATGACAGGCCTTGCCATTCCAAGAATACCCTTTCCTATCTCCAGCTATGAAAACACTATGCACTGTCAATATTCAGTTTTGTCATCTCTTGCATAAAGTTCCCTCAGCCCAAATCTCTTTCTTCAATTGATGTGTTTCCTTAACACTTTGTCCCTTTTCAAAGACATGACTCATGTTGCATACTTTATTGCAGTTAGTTGCATCTATTAATTCTCATACTAGATTATAAAGTCAATACAGACAGAGAAATGTCATCCTTATATAACCTACTATGCCTAGGTTGGCAAAGCGTGCCTACTATGTGCTCAATAAAAGTCTGTCATTTTTCAATATATGAAACTTTATATAGATTCAAGACCTTTTCATAAGTCAAGAGGAACACAGTAATTCCACTTCCAAGAATTTACCCCAAGGTAATGTTCACGAAGACATACAAAGGTTTATGGTATGCACGTTCATTATAGCATTATTCTTAGTTATAATGATTATGATGGTAATAATTAAAACAATTATCTTATGCTGTGTCCTTATTTTAAGTCAGGCACCGTGAAAGCACTTTATCTGTATCTCACTTAATTCTCATAGAAGCCCTATAAGGCAGGTAATATCGTCTAAGCTCAGAGAAGTGAAGGTAATTATCCAAGGTCAAGCAAGTAGGAAAAGATGGAGCCAGAATTTGAACTTGTCATGTGCCAAAAAACTATTCTAAGTTTACCCCTCATGCTAACCCCTAGGAAGTAACGCATTATCACCCCATTTTACAAATAAGGAAACTGGGACACAAAGGTTAAGAAACTTAGTCCACAGATCTCATAGGTAAGAAGTAGTATAGCTTGGATTTAAACCTAGGCAGCCTAGCTAATTTATACTAGCTTTTCCTATTTATAAGAGCAAATGACCAGAAATGACCTAAATATTCAGAGACTGGTTTAAATATATTTATGAATGTATGAACGAAGCAGCAAAATGTAAAGGGCAAAATGCTGGGAACTGTCAGTATCTCTATTTCTCCAAATTATTCTGTCAGATTATGCACATCATTTATCCTTTATTTCTATATATAAAGTTCAAGTCTGTATCATATATATTCTAGAAAAGATGGCATAGAATAACAGAAAAAGCATGTAGGAAGAAAACCACAAGACCCTAGTCTCAGACCCAACCCTACCACCTATTATCTCTGAGATATTGGGCAAAATTTTAACCCCTCTAAGTCCTTTCTTCTCTAAGAGAAAGAGTTAAGATTGAGTTTCATTTTAACATTGATATGTTATATAATCTCAAGATGGCAGAGAAGAAACCTTTGGTTCCAGTAAACACTAAAATTTGGCAATTAATGACCAAATTAATGTTTAAGAAGTGATAAGGATTCTGATAAAATTTGAATGTTGTCCAGAGAGACCCCTAAACACTCACCTGTTTCCAAATGTTTACTGTGGGGCTGGGGATGTAGCTCAGTGGTAAAGCACTTGCCTTGCATGCTCAACACCCTAGGTTCGATCCCCAGGACCAAAACAAACAAACAAACAAAAGACCAAATGTTTATGGTGCCAAATTCATTTTTTGGTCTCTTTTTTGCAATGTGACTCAAGATGTAAAAATGTCCACATTTGGAGTTTAGTACTGACAAAGTCACATGAACTCAAATTGATCTTGACTAATTTTTTTTTTTTTGCAGTATCGGGGATTGAACCCAGGTGCATTCTACCTCCGAGCTACACACCGAGCCCTATTTTTTCCTTTATTTTGAAACAGGGTCTCACTAAGTTACGGAGGGCCTCACTAAGTAGCTGAGGCTGGTTGCGAACCCGGATCCTCCAGTCTCAGCCTCCGAAGTACTAGAATTACAAGCGTGCGCAACCAGGCCTGGCTAGATCTTGACTAATTTGCCATCTCTGATTCCCACTCCAAACAAACTGCATGAATAACATTAACTATCAGTTCTGTGCAAATTGCCTCCAGTCCAAATCTCTGGCACTGACCTAAACCCCAAATATCTGTTTGCTAGATATTTCTCCTTTAATAATCAGCCAGGGCTTAAATATCAGCCATCATTATTTACTCCTTCAACATCCTGATCCTCCGCATTCAATTGCCCCAAATTCCTAATATTTTCCCTTTGCATTGTGGATTATGTCTACGAGGGGCAACATCTGTACTGAAGATGTGCCACCATCCCTGTTCTTTCACCCATGACAGACATCACTAATGGATCACAGAATTCTTCCTTCACCCCCACTGAGCCCAGACATAACTTTACAATCCTTCCTATCACAGCACTTCAGGGAGCCGCAGGCCACTGACTGGAAATGGGATGTGAGATGAGACCCATCCCTCATCCCTGGTGTGTGTATGTGTGTGTGTCTCCCATTACTACTCCTGCCACTGAAATAAAACCATTTGGCATATTACAACTAGACTACTGCAATAGCCCTCTAGCTGGACTCTCTGATACAAGTCTTCCTCTAGTATACCTTTCACAGTGTTTCTGTCCTAACTGGTCATCCTCAGTGGTTCCCCATTATTTATCTACAGAAAAATAAAAACATATTCCCCTTTGTCAGACATTTAAGATACTCTACAATTTGGTCCGAATCTTCCTTTCCAGGCCCATTTCTCACAATTCTCTAAAATCAGGAGTGCTCACACATCCTTCATTTTAGAATTCTTTCATTAAACACAATCTTAGTGAAATCCCAATAAATCCAACTGTCAAAACCAGCACCATGTTGGCTGAAACAGACATAGGCAGTCAAGGACTGGGGCCCCTCTGTCTTCTCGGCAGGGGCTGATACCCTTCTGCTGAGCCTCCAGCAGGCCAGCTACCATGCTGGCAAGGAACATGAGAAGCTGAATCCGATTCTTAACCAGAATTGGTTTAGAAGCGCTTCTGAGACTACAAAATAAACCAAGGACAGAACTAATCAAAAGAGCCCAAACATTTAAAACCAGATTCCAGCAATACACATAGGCATACCCCTCCTCATACATAAATTTAACATGATTTTCTTCTGCTCTGAAAACGTCAGTGCTCAGCAAGGGACAGGACAAGGTTAAGAGAATCTGACAGAAAGAATTGGATGGGGTTGAAAGCTGAAGTCCTGCAAGTTTATCTACACAAGCAGCACAAGTTCTCCTGGCGCATTCCCAACTCAGCCCATTGCCCTCCAGCTGCATAATAGCAATAATTTTTTTTAAACACCCTCATTCTGTCCTACCACATCTCATAACGTGTAAAGCCCAGCTGGATGGTGTGTAGGATTTTGTCAAGCTGTCTTTAATCTTTAGCTTTACTTCCACTCCCAACAACTGAGCTGGCAAGTACTTAAGTTGCTGATGTTTACATCCTGCTTGTTTTATTATTCGTTTCCAAGAAACACTTTGGGTTGATAAAGGCCAGTGGCAGGGGTACCATTTGTCAGAGCTAAATCGTGCTACTTCTTACCCTACCAGCAACCTCTGGCTTCACCTCCCCAATGCTCAAGCATTTCTTCACCCAGATTATTCTTGTGTTTCAATTTGACTTTTTAAACTCTGTAGTTAAAAGGAAAATGTGCGTGCATCTGACTGGTTCTCTGAAGTCATAATACAATGAAAGCATCTTCTTGATTAGGTTTTCAGGGTGTCCTTCCTTTTTATCTCATATGATGCCTAACAATCTAGCCTATTATCTGTTGATCATCTCTGTTGAAACCAGACAACCACTCATGGTCTTCTGTTTATGTGAATCCTATTATCTTAAAAAGTTCCTCTTCCCAGCTGAGCGTGGTGGCGCACGCTTGTAATCCCAGTACTTGGGAGGCGAAGACCGGAGGATCCAGGTTGGCGGCTAGCCTCAGCTACTTAGTGAGGCCCTCGCAACTTCGTGAGACCTGGTTTCAAAATAAAGGATAAAAAATAGGGCTGGGGGTGTGGCTCGGAGGTAGAACGCCCCTGGGTTCAATCCCGGTACCGCAAAAAAAAAAAAAAAGTTCCTCTTCCCAGATTATCCTTGGTTTGCGAGATAGACAGGGAGCACAGTGGATGCAGTTACCTCTCAAATACCCACGGGTGGTTTAGCATTATCCCTGACAGCCTTTGAATTCCAGTTGACTTACCTTGCCACCCACTACATGGCTCGACTTGTAATCAAGAGACACATGCTTATGGACTGCAAGGGAATGTGAATGTGAGAATAAGCAAAACAGAATTAGATTAACCTACCAGGGAAGAATTTTGTAATACATTACAAAATCAACTCTAAATAACCTCAGGAACTCATTGTTGAAGGACACTTCATGATGCTTTTTTTCTGTTGAATAATGAAAAACTGACCAGAATGCTTTTGGGACCTCGAGGTTTCCCTAGTGTTTTGGGGAGAAATGGAAGCTATCAGGGAGAGGCCTAGATTGGGCCAAAGGGACACAGGCTATCCTCTGCAGTTACCCCAGAATCCATCATACCTTATGAAACTTCTCCATTTTTGTTTTGTTTGATGTTAAACTATTTCAGTTTCGGACAGTAACCATTACTAGCAACAACTGTTAGTAAATTACCCAAAGTATTCTCTTTTACCCAATCAGATTAGGTACATCCTTACTTAACAAAGAATAGTGCCAAACATTTCAGACCAAAACAAACAAACTATTGATTCATTTTAAAAGTCAGAGAGCTAGAACAAAATGTAGGGTACTAAACAAGATGAGTATACAAACAATTTCTCAATGCAACACTAATATACTAAGATTGGGGGCACCAGTGAATAAAAGAATCCTCACCGCATTGCAATATGGCTCCCTAGGATAAATTGTTACAGAGATTCTGCACTTCTTCTGCATTCTCAAGTCAAAAGTCAAGGATGAACCACATGCAGTGACAGCCAGGCTTCCCAGGCCAAGCACACCGTACGTACTCTAGCGTGCAGCAGTAGTCCACGCCTAGCTTCTTCCTGGCATACGTCTGACTCCCCTCCTGCACCATTATACTCACCCATTCGATAACCTGATGAGACTGACATAAAGCTGAGCAGGTGTGTGCAATATGTTGTTTTCATCTCCCCACTTGGAGTTATTAGCACCTCCCATCACTCAATTTGGCAGGTCCATTTTAATATTAGCATCACACACAAGCTGCATCCTTGAGAAAGGAGGCCATTTCAGGCTTTTCTGGTGAACTATTAGATAATAGAACATTTATTTCATGTCATTATAAAATTAAACTTTACCTCTAGGTCTTTAAAAGGCTAATAGTTCAACTTCCCTTTTTTGACACACGAAAAGATTAGATTCTCCTGACAGGAAAATATGAAGGGGCATTTTTAACCACTGTGATGATTCTGCTAGCTGCTTACGACAACGGAATATTTTTTTCAACTGTATAAAAAGATGTACATTAATATACTTTTTAAATCCACTCCATGTTACTCACATAAGGAAAAGTTTTAATGTCCTCGCTTTACCGCCATGCTACAACAGTTTTACATCTCAATTATGTACATCCAAAGCACTTCTCAGAATCATTCACAATGTCAATCGTATATTATGGCTCAGATTTAACCAACAGTATTGTCTATTATACAACTGCAATCTGTTTAAAGAGAAAGAAAAACATTTGACAAAGTGGTGTGTGAAAAATAAGGTGAATATATTGTTTCCTTTTGTGCAATTTTATGTATTTTGCGGGAATTCTTCAGGACTATATTCAGAAGGACAGATCATTCATTTTTGGAAGTTAATTACACATTATTAAGTTCTAGGTATCACGGGAAATCAGCTTGAGTACTTGGGCTGTGCTTGGGGATTGAAAAGACAAACCACACCAAGATTTATTGTTAAAGGTAAGGTGGGTTCCTGCTAACGCCACACATACTCTGGTATTACTAGAATTAACTAACTAACAGAATGGAGTTGCTATGAGTAGAAAGATTACTATTAGAAGTTTTCTAAGTTTGCTAATAAAGATGGCAAATTACTGGGCTGAAATCTGTCATTTGTTAATCAAATTTAATAGTAATTTCTTCCTGCAGACACATGCAGAGGACAAATTATCAATTTCTGTAAATCATAATTAGTTCAGAGGCAGATTCCAATTCTCCTAAAGATTAGCTCAGTGTAGTTTAAATGAAAGACACTCAGTTACCATACAAATTACAGAAAACCTTAGCCTTCACTGAGCTACTTGAATCTTGGGTTATGGCCACTTGAAGATTTGCAGTAATAATTCAAAATGCTTTTACTTTGTTATAGTCACCGATGCCAATTTTCACTAAGTGCACAGGCAAGAGACTGTGTAGATGAGTATCAAACACAGTTCTTGTCTCCTATGTTTCCCCCATGTAGATGGCTCTGCTGCCACTGAGACACAGGGCCCTTTCCAATCTGTAATTTTCTTTAAGAGTGGGTAAGTGCCGTGAGCAAAACTGCTCGCCACTGCTCTCGAGGTACTTACTTAAAAAGAAATAAAACATGATTAATTTCAAGTGCTTTACAATTAAAAATATATGACAGGAGGGTCATCTGGGCAATTTAACTACATCGGGAAGGGTCACAGGCCTATGAAGTTTGAGAAACCCTGAGCTATACTCAGTTCATGTATTTATTGTCACTGGTAGCATATTAGATTATTAAAAGGGACATGCTAATGTGACATTTTACTATTACAAAGGAAACTCAGTACTAAAATTAGAGCATAAATCAGGCAGATATGCTTCCAGACATGCAATCAACTCCGTCTTCCACTCATCTTCCCTTACGCATCAAGAGGTTGTATTCAATTTCATTCTGTATTTATTCGTTAACTGTATGTGTCACTCCTTCCTAAGTTCGATGTGAGCAACAAAAATTTAGTTGCATCCCAATAAAACAGATTAAATTTAATGCAGAGAAAGCAAGGCGATTAGGATGTCAGAAAAATATACTTTAAAAATCAAGACCAAAATATAAACCTATTACTTTTTGAATATTTATCCAGATTACATTTCATATGCAAGGCTATCCAATAAAGCTCTCTTCTTTATTGCATGAAAGTATTTACACCCATAAAACAGTAAGATTTGTCTGTGAAAAGGAGCATGACAACCAACAGATTCTGTTCCCAAAACAATGGCTAGTTTGGGGGTGTAAATGGCAGACAACATAAAGTAAATCACTGTCATGAAATAATAATTAGCATTGTAAAAATAACCTCCACTGCCTCGGCTGACTAACGCACAATATCTGTCCAAACCCATATTTCAAGCCCGAAAGTCACCAAATGAAATTAGCACTTTCATTCCGAAGGCAGATTCTGTTGGTATTTTTGCCTGTAAGGAAAGGGAAACCATTTCATACTCTCACTAATCCAAAATAGCAAAAACTTGTCATCTTTGTTGCTTAAAGGGAAAGCTGTTCAGGGGCTTGACAGAGAAGAGGCTCATAGTCCAATTCCACAGCATTCTCCTCTCTCTCCTCCCCACTTCCTTGTTCTAGGTACCTCCATCAGAGGAGGGATTAATGATTCATATTTTGTTCAGACTGTCCAAATCTATACAACTGTGGGGCAGAAAGTTCATAACAAGGCCAAAGTCATGGGCTTGACACCACATAGGCCAATTAGTTTTAATTTGTTTCACTGCCTTACCATCTCTAACAGCAACTACATACCATTGGTCAAAGGGGTGATTCGGGAAGTCTCTGAAAATGATTCAGTGGATATTCATCATGAAAGAGAAAAGGGAGGGAGGGAAGGAGAAAGACAGGGAGAGAAGAAAATCCCAGTAGCAATCTTGAAACTGCTCTGCCTCACTGTCTGAGAAGCTACGACCATTATCTTTTTATAAATAGAACAAGATATTCAGGTCATATACACCTATTTTTTAAAGGTATCTTTTTCATTGGTACATTATGATTACACATAATAGTGGGATTCATTGTTATACATTTGTACATACACATACATAAATTGGTAAATTCCATTCCCTAGTAGGTCATATACATTTAAACATCAAGTAGAAATACATAGTAATTAAGAAAATGGTTAGCTAGCTAATTTATTCTGAGTTTGTGCTATGCTAACTTTCAAAAAATTAACTAAATCTATATAAAAATAAACAATGCTTATGAATTAAACACTATATTTCATGCCTTAAAAGAACTCGGTGCATTAGCAATTAGCATTTTCTTTGTTTTGAATTCATTGAATTTATATCATCCTTCAACACTGTTTAGCTAAAGCAAACAAAAACAAGAAAATCACATTATTCTTTCTAAGCCATATAAAAGTGATCTGGAAAGTCACGTTTAAAATCGCTATCATGGATTAGCTTAAGGCAATTATTTCACTTGCCGCATTCTTTTACAAGAAGTTAAAAAAAATCAAGCTTCTTGCCTAACAAGAAAAATGAAATCCCATTAGTTGTGTCTCCAGTGTATATTAACATTCCTTTTGTTTAGAAAGGTTAATATCCCCCAAATAAAGGAGCATACAGTGCCTGTTAAAATAATTACATCATGACATTTTAGAAAGGTTGGCAGATAGACGTGGTTGCAAGCAAAGAAACAAACAAAAGTAAAAGCGAGTACTTTTTAAATTATCCATGACTTCACAAAATGGAAAGCACTGGAAATTCCACCATGTTTGCAATTTCCTGCCAGCCTGTCTGGTCTCTAGTATTTGGCTTCCCTCCTCCTCCTTCAATATCTTTCTGTCATAGAAACTTAGGAAGATGTACCTTCATGCTCTAAATCAGATGATCTACTATCTGAAAAGCAAACTACAAATCTGACAACAAAAGAATTTCACAACACATTGGCAGTTGATACCATGAGGTGCCAACACTCAACCCAAGTATTTCATGGCCACTTGGAGTCCCAGAGTACGGTATCTGGTGTCATTTAAAAAAATCATTTTGCTATTCTAGGCAAGCTGATCTAAGGGCCCAGAATCATAAGACTGAAACCAATGAACAATTTAAGTCTTCTACTTTCTCCAAGACCTAAAGAAACATTTCACACTTTATGCAAACAAAATATGGAACTCTGACCCTAATGCTTGAGGCAGAAAGAAGCAATTCTCCACATAAGTAAAACAAATTATCTTTCCAACCTGTGGATATAGCAAATATTTTTTAATCAAAAATAAGCACAATAGTAATATAAAACCTAACCGGCTCTCTCTTTCTAGTTCTCTGGGGCATAGAAGCACCTCTGGTGCTCCAGAACGAGGCAGCCTCCTGTCTTCCACTGCTCTCAGAAAAACAGTGAATGAAACAGGCGAGACAAAGGGGAGGACAATGGTTTCCCCCCCACCACTTAAACCATAGGACGCTTGCTTCCTCAGTTAATGACAGCTCAACCTCTGGACAGCAGGTCAGGGACTCTAATTGAACAAGTACTTTAAGAGGCTTATTAATATTCCCCAAAGTCATAAAATGCTTTATATCAGCAATTCCCAATAGCACCAATAACAAATTGTGCATATGTAGTGATGAAAGGGTACTGCCTTAAGAGTCTAAAAAAGAATCTAATAAAAACAAATTAAAAGCCTCCAAGTTAGCATAACAAAATATCCAAAATAGCATAGGCTTACAAAAGGGAATTCGGTATAAAACAGCTCACCTGACAGTCTCAGAACAAAGCTGGGAAAGAAAGCCTGTCCTGCTTTATACAAAAGTAGAGAACCAATCCCTTCGGCAGAGGGCTTTTCAGCACTGAAGGGTGCTCTGAAGTCCCCGTCTCATGCAAATACAGTGCCCTGTGCTTAAGAATCAATCCTCACACATTTCTGGATGAATGAACAAATGAAGGAATGAATGATTTATACGAAACAGTCTTCCCAAACAACCTCTGACACATCTAAACTGACGTTTTTATTTACCTGTCGCAGCCTATGCAGTGTGCTGGCTAAAACAGAGAAAACATTTTCTTTTCCCAGAAGCCAGCTAAGAGCTTGTCTCCAGAAAAAAATATTAGAGAGTGAGCAAAGTAAATTCCTTTCTCTTCCACATCCAAAGAATATGTGCTTCTAAGAAAATAGGACAAAGACGATGATGATGATGTTGATGATGATGAAGGCAAAGTCACAGCATTTGCTTGGTGCTGGGCTCTGTTCTAAGTCTTTTACACTATTTACCTTAATCCTCACATCTGCAATATGAAACAGATATTAATATGATCCCCATCTATCAGTTGAGATAAGACAGGAGCAACTTTTCATTTAACAACTGCCTGAAAGAGCCACATTTCAAGGCCAGGAAGTAGAACTCCAGAGTCTAGGTTTTAACACAACACAGCATGTTCAGAATAACACTGCTCAGTCAGGCATAGTGGCACACGCCTGTAATCCCAGTGCTAGGGAGACCAAGACAGGAGGATCGCAGGTTTGATGCTAGCCTCAGCAACTTAGTGAGACCTTGCTTCAAAATAAAAATTAAAATAGGGCTGGGGGTATACTTCAGAGGCAGAACCCCCCTGGACTCAATCCCCAATACCACCAAAAAAAAAAAAAAGAAAAAAAGAATAACAGTATTCAATAGAATTTTCTGTGATGATGAGAATGTTTTAACCTGCACTGTCCAACACAGAAACCACTAGCCACATGTAGCTGAGTATTTAGAATGTGGCTAGTGCAACTGTGGAACTGAAATTTTAATGTTACTTAAACTTAAATAGCCATATCTTGCCACTTAAACCTAAGATTAATTCTATAACATGAACATTTTTTTTTTGTTCTGGGGATTGAACCCAGGAGCATTCTACCTCTGAGCTACACCCCTAGCCTTTTTTATTTATTCATTTTTATTTTGAAACCGGGACTCACAAAGTTGCTGATGGTCCTCAAACCAGCGATCCTCCCGTCTCTACCTTTTAAATTCTGGGATCACAGGAGTGCACCACTGGGCCTGGTTTATAACATGAACAACTTGTTCAGCCAGTGGAATACAAGATCTGTTATATATGTCCCCTTTTTTAAAAGACAAATCTTAGCAAGTATCTATGCACTTATACCTCTTCAAAGTAAGTTGCTGGATAAAGCGACACCCCTCAAAGTGCAGTAACAAAAGTGCTACATGCTATACACACTAACACTACCCTAACATACAGAGTTTTGTAACTTGTAAACCCCGTGTCATCTGTATTTCCCTTTAGTGGTAGGCTGGTAGGTCAGTAGCAAATATTATAAGTCATATTTTCCAACCAATCCTCAAGGAATATTTCACATAATTTATTTAACAAATATTGCTGGATAGCTACTATGGACTGTGGGGAAGAAAAAAGATACAGGCTATAGTTAGGATAAAAAGATCTGCAAACACATATTCATATATCCTATGTACAATATTTTGTGTCCAATATTTGACACACACATACCCAATAAGTGTTAGATGTATGAACAGATAGATCAACAGATCAGAGGTCAAACGCTAGGATATTATTCTCAAGAAATTTAAAATACAGTCGGGCGTGGTGGCGCACGCTTGTAATCCCAGTACTTTGGGAGGCAGAGACTGGAGGATCCGGGTTCGCGGCCAGCCTCAGCTCTCTCTCTCTCTCTCCCTGTCTCTCTCTCTCTCTCTCTCTCTCTCTCTCTCTCTCTCCCTGTCTCTCTCTTTCTCTCTACCTAGTGAGGTCCTCTGCAACTTCGTGAGACCCGGTTTCAAAATAAAGTATAAAAAATAGGGCTGGGGGTGTAGCGCGGAGGTAGAACACCCCTGGGTTCAATCCCCGGTACCGCAAAAAAAAAAAAAGAAAAGAAATTTAAAATACAGGAAAGAAGATAGGATAAAATTATATTCATCTACCCTCATAAGTCTCCTTTTTCTAAGTTTCCTTTATCAGCAGCATCCACTCAAACAAATAAGACAAAAATTAAGAATCCTTCTCCAATCATGTTGATTATGCCTCCAATCATGTGGATTTTCTCCAAACATTCCTTATAATTGATAATTTACTACCACTACCCCAGTATGGCCCCATTCTTTTTCATATGGATCTTTTTAACAGTCTCAGTTCTGTGTTTCCTTCCTCCAGTGTTGCCTTCTTTAAATCCACCTTCCCAAAACTCCCAGAGTGACATCCCCACAAGGCAAGCCTGATCTGGATGCACTTCAAGTTAAAATCTTTCAGTTCATTCCTACTGATGTAAGATAAAATCCAAGCTCCTTGGTATGGTATACCATTGCCATGACAACTTGGCCAGTGACGATCTCTCTAGCTTTAGCAGTCACTAGATTCTATCTTCTACTTTTTTGGGGAAGTAACAGACTCTATATATAGTGCCTTGTTTATGTTTGTAGACCTTAATTTTTTCAAGGACTGGAAGTCAAGACTTATACTGTATATCTCCAACACTGAGTATAGTATCTCACAGTCATTAGGCATTGAATGAATACTTACTGAACTAACTAAAATATAAGAAAATGTATAATGAAAGATGAAAGTTATAGATGCCAAAATGTATACAAATAATGTCCAAACTGCTTTGAAATGGACAGGAAAGAAAATGAAAAGTGAATTAGAAGGCATTCTAAGGGGCATATAAGGTCACATTTTTTAAAAACTGTATTAATAATGGGCATGTAGAGGTGAAAAAAGTAAATTTTAAGTAGTTTACACCGAGCCAGGCATGGTGGCACACAGCTGTAATCCCTGAACTTGGGGGGTTGAGACAGGAGGATCGTAGGTTCGAGGCCAGCCTCAGCAACTTAGCAACACCCTCAGAAATTTAGCAAGATCCTCAGAATGTTAGCGACATGTTGTTACAATTTTTTTAAGGGGGAGCTGGGAATGTCGCTCAGAGGTAGAAGGCCTCTGGGTTCAATCCCTATTATATATTAAAAAAAGTTTACACGGAAACCATTATCAATGTCAGTCAGCTCAGATCATGTAACAGAAACATGGAAAACAGAACTTTTATTCTATTTTTCCCCCACACCATCCAGCTTTGCCCACGGCCTTCCTATATGCCTTCTACTTCATCACCAGGAAAAAAGGATTATTTTATCTATCATGATAGCACAGGGTCTACGGCACTAAGGGTTACCAGTGGGCAACATCCCTGAGTGTTAAGCTCAGCACCTATTTTTAGCCCTCTCTCCAGCTTCCTGCTTCCTGGCTTTCTGTGGTACACAGCATGAGCAAGGCCTAGCTCTGAGGCTGACTGCCGTCCTGCTTGCCCTTACTTCCATGTAGCTGGGTTGGTAGCAGCAGACCTGCTTTGAGGAAGCTCAGCTGCTCCCGCTCTCTTCCTGGCTTCAATCTTGAGTGTGGTTGGCCAACCTCCGCTACAGCTTTACCAGAGGTAAGCCTTGAAATCCAGGGTGTTGGTGCTCAGCTTCCAGTTCTGCTCCTTCTCATATGGGGAAAGGAAGGCAGTAATGGGTAGAGATGAGTGGCAGGCATGGTGTGAACCTTCCTGAGTTCCTGGATAGCTCATGCCAATTCCTAAGAACTAGGAAGAACATAGACACTATTATACTTGTAAGGATTGAAAGGTGTGTATGTGAAGGGAAGCCGTAACCAGATTGGCTATCGACCTAAGTATATTTTATTTTCTGGATCCAAAATAGTGAGAGGTTGTTTGGTTGTTTGTCACAGGACAGAAAAAGCCTAGTATCTAGCACATAGTAAAGATTTTACAAATATTTAATCTAAGCTGACCTGGAAGCAGAAGAGACTTTAAAAATGTCAGGAAAAGATGTAAGAAGCTATACAATAATCTAGTATGAGGAAAGATTTTTAAAAATTATTAAGAGGGTAAACTGATGAGAATTATGGGGAAACTACCATTTACTAAGGACCCACTATGTGCCGATCATCAGGCTAGTCGTTATATTAATTGGTTCTCATAATTAAAAAAATTAGGCACACTTCATGCTTTCAAATTAAGAAACTGGGGGTGGGAGTATAGCTTAGTATGTGCAAGACCCTGGGTATAATCCCCAGCAATTTCTTCCCCCTGCAAAAAAAAAGTCAAATTAAGAAACTAAGGCACCAAGAACATGTAACTTTCCCAAAGTCACACAGCTGATAGGAGACCAAGTAGATATGCAAGCATACGTCTGACTACAGCAGAGGACCAGACAACCTGTCTCCACCAGACAATGCTGATCTTCTCAAGACCTGGGAATCAAGTGCACAAAGCAGTGTGATGGAAAGGGATCAAGAATACAAGGAGGTGGCTGAGCCTTAGTGATGGACCCTTCCAATAAGTCAGCCCTATTCAGAGCACTGGAGACACAAACTTCATCATAACATAGTCCTTGACTTGAAGGGATTCACAAGTGATAGGTAATTATAATAAGGTGACTTAAGCCCTAAATAGCAATAGAAAAGTCATGTGAAAAAGCAAGTTTATGTGCATTAAAAAATCACTCTGATAACTACAGGACTACAATAACTAGAAGTTTTCAAATAATATTAAAATTAAGAATATCCCCCTTAGTCTCAGGAGTGTTCATCCATATCATTAAAAAGAAGGACTCTCAACAAATTAGCAATCATTAACTTAATTATAAGATATTATACATTCATTTTATTCATTACCAATACATTGCAGAGAGGATTTCCCTAAACATCTCTAATGTATCCACCTATGCCAGTTAAAAGAAAGCCTATTCATGGCCATTTTCCTTCTGCTTAAACAAAAACACTCCTCTATATCTTAGAGAAGTTTAATTTGCTAGAATGACATTAATAGAAATTATCAAACTTCAAAACTCAAAACGTTCAGCATTTTCAACCCAGAACACAAAGAAAAGAAAATAATTAATTCAAAAGTCATCTCAAGAGAAATCAAGTTACAGGCAAACTACCTACAAATCAAAAACTAAACAGATTTAGTTCAACTTCAAATTGCTAACACATACACACTCAGAAAGTAGGTTGATCACTAAATTGTCCTCTTGTACATTATGCATTTTATTACTTCTTGATGAAGTACATTATTTAATAGGATGAGAAGTTACTAACCCATTTTATAAAATAAGAAATGAGGACAGTAAGGTGAAGCAACTTGACATAAATGACCTGTGATTTGGGTAGAGCAAAATTACTAACAATTATGATAGATCTCATATCTCCAAAAGTAAGATGATAAGAGATTCCTGCCACTAAACCAGATGCCTTGTTGGTCCTCAGCACCTATCACAAACGCAGCGTGACCTTGATAAATATTCTTTGGCTCAATAAATGAACAAATAGGGGAGTGGCAAGAAATGATGAATTTAATGATTCCATTTTCCTACAAGGGATTTTTTTAAATGGGACTAATAAAACATTCCATATTTTAAAAATAGCACTTACAGGCAAAATAGTTCATATAAATCCCAACATGACCTCTATCTAATACTATATGAGAAATAACTGGGAATCACTACTGTTAAGTCTAAACTATTATCAGTATTTGTAAGTTTAATGTACTACTCTCTTTCTCTCTCTCTCTCTCTCTCTCACACACACACACATGATAAAATAATGTTATAACATGGCTTTTTAAGAAAAGCTCTATTGCCTAAAGAAAAACTGGATTATTTTCAGAAATGTAACCATTCTACAATTCTTTCAAGATGGCATTATAACCAAAAGGAGGGGGAAAGTATATTCCAACTGTGTTACAACATTACAATGCAAATATTTTGTAAATCCCTTTTTGAAATTTTAATATTGGCCTACAAAAATCAACTGGTTTTTCGAGTAACCTAACAAACAATACAACTGTGAAGGAAATTTCAATATATGCTCTTTTCATCACCCTCCTGGCACAAAATCTCAATGGTAACAATGGCGAAGAAATGTCCTTCAGGGTTTCCAGGAGCTCTGACTAGAGTTGCTGGCAGAAACCCATGCTCCCCGAAGGCTCTACCCTATCCTGTTTCACATTCTGGTTTCAGGCAGTATAAACAGAGCCACATGTGATGTGACAACTTCACTCTACTAATACCTGGAAAGTAAACAAAAGGAAAAGGATTTTCCCTTAACAAGACTTTCAGCACTGAGTTCGTTCGTTCATTTCTCAATGTTTCCTGAAATTTCTCTTATGTTGAAAGTGGGGTACTAGAAACTTGAGACTTATATCCCTGCAAATTTCCCTATCGCGGCTTCATAAACTCCTCCATCATAGGCCATGAAGAAATGTCAAATGGCCCAGATGCAGAGGTTAATAACAGACTTCAAATAGATCTTGATGTTAATGTGTTCTCTCCACTTTCTCACCAGGATCTAGAGCACGTTACTTCACTGTTCTAAGCAGTTTTCCTATTCTATAAAATAAGATAATAAGATTGTCTTTCCCAAAAATATGTTGTAGTGATTCATAAAATAATCCATAATTATGCCAGCATAATATCTGGCTCATAGCAAGAGCTCAGTAAATAACTATTCATTCATTCAAGTCCTCTGAGAGGTACTCAGAGGGACTCTCACAGGTCAAGAACTGAGAACACAGATAACACAGGCATGCCTGTCTTCTTGGGGCTCACAGTCTAGCATAAGAGAAATACTAATCAATTAGTTGATTATAATGGGGAAGGTGCCGTAAAATTCTAAATTAACAGCTTTATAATGGACACATAATACACTCCACATATATAAAGTGTACAGTTTAAAAATTTCTGACATATGTACACAGTTGCAAAAACATCAGCACAATCAATGTGATAAAAATATCCATCACTTCCAAAACTTCTGCTACCCACCCGTAATCTCTCCCTCCTATACCACCACCACCGACCATCTCTCAACTAGTTATTGATCTGCCTTCTCTTGCTTTAGTTTACTTTGCTTTTTAAAAGCGTTTTATAGAAAAGGAATCATATAGTATGTACTCTTTTTATTTGGCTTATTTCACTCAGCATGCTTATTTTGAGATTCATTCACGTTCTATCAATAACTTTAAAACACAATGGGCAGTAAGATCACCTAATCTATCCCACTATACACAAACCTATACCTTTTCCTTCAAATATCATCTCTCCACTTATACCCATCCCCATGAACTCCAGGAAGTATAAATGAGTCTAAAGTTAACCATTTTTCTAAGAGTCTGTTTCACAAATACATCATGCCAACAACTATTTCCCCATCATTCACTGCTGCACATCCCCACTGAGTATTTCACACCAACCACTATTTTTATTGTCAGAACATAAAGATAAATGTTTTGTGCTTCCCATATCAAGCAAACAAAACCAAGATGAGTAATCTTGAATCAATCATCAAAGCAGACTCTCAGGATATATACACATATACACAATAATTTTTAAAGAATGCACTACAAAATGAAAGGCACATCTGTGTGGCTTGTGATAAGATGGTAGAAATGTTTGAGAAACTGTTCTACAGATGTTCTAAGGTCTAAAATATCGTTTCTACGAAGACTGACAATTTTCCAGTTGAGTGACCAGGTACACTGCTCAAAGGCGTGGGCTTCTGGTAGAAAACCAGTACAGATGGCAAGGAGAGCAATTCCCTTTGCTAGATTACTAGGTAATTTCAGGATATAAAAATCGAATTAAAATTTTTTTCATTTCAATATTAAATTTCTTACAGTTCTCACTAATCTAATATATCAAGATGAGATGATATCTTCAAACACCAAGTACAATAGTTGGCATACAGTGGGGACCTCAATACAGCATAGGCATCCTTGATAGAAGACTGACCAACACAAAGATATGACACAGTCATATCAGAAGCTTCCTTGAGAAACGAGTCCCTTCCTTGACGACAGTGTATCCTACATTTTTTATAAGTCGTGAACAAACCATACATCTCGTATGTATTCAGCACTCAGTTAATTGGCCAAGAAATATGTACTGAGTGTTCACCATGTGCCTTGCAACAAATGGTGCTTTTTAAAGGATGAATAAGATAAGATGGTCCTAATTTAATCTTTTTTGATTGTTCTACTTTATTTTTAGTTTAAATAAAAGAGATTGGCACATGCAAGCCCTCATATCAAGCATCTCCTAATAGGGTTAAGTTTGAAACCCACAAAAATAATAAATAAAACGTGACATTATACAAGCTTCACCCAATGTTCCCCAATTATCCTCACAATAGCCTGATATTTCAATTCCTAGGTATCCTTGGCTCAAACATATTTTTTGAGAGTGTTGAATAACAATCACAATGATGGTTATATCCACTCACTGTGCACCTATTATGTGCAGGCACTGCTAGGTCAAATTCAGCAGTCAACTGGTTGAGAACATTAATCATGTAAAAGAGGATATAAATAAGCCTTTCCTTGGAAATAAAATAACATCCCTGCTACTCTGACATTTGCTTAAGTCACATATTCAAAAGCTGACATTGATATTGCATTTGTTATTAAAGATGCTAAAAGCAGTGAACTCAGAGCTGCAACACAAATGAGCCACCTAAAAGCAACTTGCACTTTTTGCTGAGTTTGTGGCTGCACCGTAACCAAAAATGTACAGTAAAATAAAATTATATTGCTGATAAGAGTTTTACGTTCTTAGGCATAGATGAAATGAAGCATTTGCCAAAACCTGCTAACCCTGCTTACATGATTATTAATGGTAACAGGCCTTGTACATGAACAGCATCAAATGGGTAACTTGAGGGGGGGCTATACACATAAACATTCCAGACAAAATCCTAGAATTAAATGCTGACACCCAAAAGGCATGCAGGTTAAGCGACTGCAGCAGATGAAAATATTTCAAAGCCAGATACATTTCCTGTTGAAAATTCCTTACATTCCATGACTAAATCCTAAAGGCCACAGGCAGCATTGCAATCTCCGATTGTGCTGATGCGCAGAAAGGGAACTGTACCCATGTGGTCGGTTGTGCTGTCAGCAGAAGCCCTAGACAGAGCACGGTTGCCGTGGGAAGGCAAAATAAAAGTGTCAGGAAGACGATTCACATGTTTCCAAAGAGAGTGACAACTGTGACCTTGAGCCCGTTCTAAAGGTTGTCCTGCTTTAACATCTTACTAGGGTCCTGCAGCCTACTCACGAGCTCCCACAAGAATTTATTTTTTATAAAGAGATTTTAATTGAACAGCAAGATGAAGCTGCCTTGATACATTTGCAGTCCTCATGGTGATCACTGACATTTATTGAGTACAAAGGTACTAGGCATTCAAAGTACTCAACTCATGTTTTAACCTATAATTTACATTTGACTAAGAATCCTCAAAACACTCTATAGTATCTATAAGTAATTGAGAGAGCTACTTCTTGATCTCAAATTTTGGAAAAACAGAGTATATGTATGTGTGGGGGGGGTTGCTAAAGAACAGAAATGAAAAAATACCTTGAAGCAAGAAACAACCACTCATATAACATACAACACTGAATCACCATCAAGATCTAGTGCTTGTCTGTGAAATCTCATTAACAAATCAGCGTTTTTAAACTAGAGCTACTGACAGATTTCAGGACACGCAAAACTGGGTATCTGGTGATTCTCTTGCCAGAGAGAAGTCAGTCAGATTATAATGAAGTAGTGCCAGTGCTGCACTTCACCTAAAGCCCCTAAAGGAAATCAGAATGTTCAACTCGGGTCTTACCTATGTCTGACTAACTCTCAACTGTAGCCTTTTAAGAGTCCCGGAATAGACTCAGCACTGTGCCTCTGAATATACCGAGTGGCCTGTGTCTTGTTGAGGTTGACCCCGAATGATGTATACGAGCCATTATTTATGATTGTTATGGTTTCTCCCTTATTTTACATCCAATGGAAAAGGAAGTGATTCTAAGAATCAAGTTTATTTCAAGGTAAATTCACATTGCATCTTGAGATTGTGTGTGTTGCAACACACGTGCAGGCAAATCACACACCTCAAATTTATCCTTCCATATTCTGAGCCATTTTAAACTCTGTTGAATGAGTTTGGGTATAGGCAGTTTGTTTCATTTAAATACTAGGATAATATTATTCAAAAACAAGTTCTAAGGATGGCTTGTAATAAACTCTTCACTGAAGTTAATGATGCCTACACCTATGAACTATGGACGAGGCGGCACTGCCTAAGAAGCACTTGGTATAAAATAAAATAAAACCCAAGTGCCAAAACACCATCAATCCCCTTTGCCCTATCTTGCACCACTGAGAATGAATGAGATTAGCCGTTTGGAATGTTCATTCTAATAAAAGTTACCGGATATCAGAAAACTGACAGTTCTGTATTTTACCTATTAAACCTGACAAGGTTTCCTATTTTCTATCTTATCTTCAAGAGAAAAGACAGCTAAGTACAATTCCCATAGGCCTCAACAGCATTGAGACCTAGTCAACAAAAATAGTTTTAATTAGCAGATAAATTTGCTGTTTAGTTGGTAGGAAATTTACTTAAAACTGTTTTTAGGGAAAAGCCTGGAGAATAATAATATAAACAGATTATTAGACAGTTTATTTTAGTATCTGTATGATACAGTCTTCCATATCTAGGCAGATTTTGACAGAGACAGATGGCCTGAGCCTCTATTTAACAATGAATGATTAAAAGCAAAGGAAAAGAGACAAGATACTATTTAATCCTTCTTCACAAATAAATATCAATAAAGTTATGAGGTAATTGAGTATTATCATCCTTATAAACCCAAAGAAAGTACTCCTCACTGATTAAAATATGTACCAGTAATATCATTACTTTTGCAAATCCAACACAGAAATTAATTCCTTTAGACATCTACCCAGAAAATGTTTTTCAGTTGATCTTTCATTCAACAATCCTACTAGGTGCTAGGTGACACCTAGTAAGGCTGTCATATTTTGTTAAAGTATCTGAACTTCAAGTTTATCTCATTCATTGACTTCAAGTTCCTACCAACAGAAAAAAACACAGATCCACCCAGTCCACATAAATCTTCCATTAAGGATCAACTGTATAAGCCAAGGGGCACAGGCTCTTTAACCTCTTGTCACTACACTCAAAGTTCTTTTGACCCCACAGAGTGAACCTGGCACCAGTTCCATGACCAGCAGGACGTGGCATAGCTAGTGCCAAAATACTGCAAGCCTTCAAGCACCAGTGACCTTAAATGGAGGTCATTATTACCATCTCCTACTGCTTTTTGACAGTTGGCTGCTGTTCTCTGAATGTCAGAACCCTCTAAATTGTACTGAATCATTCAACCTGTGGACCAAGGTTGATTAGGGGTGCTCCAGGTAATATCTTTTCAATACTAAAGAAAATAGTTCTTTCTCTTCTTACAAGAAATGTGTTAAGAAGGATTCAGAAACTCTGGACAGTGATAGATTTGTTTGTTTGCCAAGTCTGTTTTAAGGTAATTTTCCATTTTAAGCAGCAATCTGGATGAGTAAGTTAAGAATAATGCAAAGAACAAGATGAATGCATGCAAAAGCACAACAGAAAAGGTTTAAGATAAACAGAAATTTGTTTCCTTAGATTCAAGGTCCGCTGATCATTGAATCAGTTCAACTAGGAAGGCTGAAGAATGTCTTCATTCCCTAACAGGAAAGGCCAAGATTCTTCGACTAATCTAGTGTTTTCACTGGGCTCTGAATCAAATGACCTTAGGACTGTATCTCATAATTTTGAATGTATCTGTAATCCTTCTCAGTGAAATTTAAGATATGTTCATTCTTATTCTGGCAATGAGTATGCCTGAATCTCAAAATCCTACAGTTCTCGAATTATTTGCTTCTATAAACTCTTTTTGAAGGCCAAGTTGTCCTTTCAAATGTGACCCTAACATTTACCTTTACGCTGTCCTTCAGTCTCTTTTATACCTGAAACCCTCCCAGTTAACATTCTCTTGTATCCTTCTCTCCTACCCTCCTTCCTTTCTCTTTTTTCCTTTTTAAGTATACATTTGCTTAAATCAACTCCTTCCCGTTATTCCCAGTGGAAACACCTGGACTTGGTCTGGTAGAAGCACACATCTATCACGGCAATAAATGTCACCATTTAAAAAGTTCCCATGCATTTTCTATAGCAAGGAAAAATACAAAGCTCTAAGAGTAAGAAGGAAAAAAGCTTTTTATTTACCTTGTTTGAAAAGGCCAGATCCACTCTGGTCATTTTACACTTCTGACACAGTATATGGGTGCCTAGACACTTCTAGAATCCTGTCACTGTCAGTCAGTACTACACTTAAGTGGTTGATGATTTCACCTCTCCAATTTTATTTCACATCTGGCAGCATATTCTTCTCTAATCTTGAGAATTTTAAATAGGATCACAAACCAATCAATTAATAGACTACATACATAATAAATACACAAAGTAGTAAAATAGATAATTCAGAGCTTGTCAATGTCAGCATGTATCTAATTTAATAACAATTTCATTACTACTTAATTACATCTGACTTTTCATTTGGAAAAGAAAGGGAAAACAATGGTAAAAATTAAACTATCAGTTTTCAGCTATCTCTATTTGTAGATGTTCACAGAAAACTGTGCTTCCCATTTCCTTTGCAAAGCATGCTAACTGATGCATGCGGTATTCTGAATTGTCACCAGTGGACTGACTGCTCTAGAATGCCCAGGCCTGTCTACTCCCACTGGCTGAGTTACATGTTTACAAGTTCACTGTTTATTCCAGTGGAGTTTGTTAATGTAATCTCAAATTTTAATTAAACAGTATGTAAACAGATATACCACGTAAATCAATGAAATATGAGTGTAAAAAGAATGTGATTTGTTGCCTCTATCAAAATTAAGCAGAATGTTTGAATGGACTTCAAAAGACCGGAGGATCCGGGTTCGCGGCTAGCCTCAGCTCGTGCTCTCTCTCTCTCTCTCTCTCTCTCTCTCTCTACACTTAGTGAGGCTCTCCGCAACTTCGTGAGACCCGGTTTGAAAATAAAGTACAAAAAATAGGGCCAGGGGTGTAGCGCGGAGGTAGAACGCCCCTAGGTTCAATCCCCGGTACCACAAAAAAAAAAAAAAAATATTATTGAATCAGATAAAGATTAGATAACAGAAGGTTTGAAGAAAAATTAGTGAAAGCCTAAAAGAATTCTGTGCTTTGATTTTTTCACAATATCTTTAAATTGCTATTTATTTATTTATTTAGTTATTTATCTTATTGTACTGGGGATTGAATCCAGGGGTTTTCAACCACTGAACTATACCCCCCAAAATATAAATTTTTTGAAACAGGGTCTCACTAAGTTGCTGAGGCTGGCCTCAAACTTGTGATCCTCTTGTTTTAGCCTCCCAAGTACTGGGATTACAGGTGTGCACCCCACATCTGGCTCACTACACCAATTTAGAGATAACAATTGGAAATAATAGAGACTAGCATTGTGAGCCAAAAAGATGAAAGGGAATTCTAATTAAGCCTTGACCTAACATCAACTACTGACAAATAAAAAAAGTTCTATGTGTATAGATAGATACAGATATGAATGTTAAAATAAAAAGTAGAAGGTATATATTTATGATTTGTTATGACTTTTTGATTAAGCAACTACTGATATCAATCAAACTGGAAAAGACTTCTACAATAACTTTTTAAATTACCTCATATATTAGCTAAGGAGTTCTGAATGCAGCAAAATAAACCTTTTGTTTGAACTAAAATCTATCAAGATTTTCAAAACATCAAACAAAAATGCTAAAATACCTACACTGCCAATCTTGCTTAAACTATGAATCAATTTTCAGGACAAGAACATTTCTGGACAAAATCATTTAGAAATTCCATCTCAGTAACATGGGAAGATTTTACCCAACTGCCCCACAAGAGTTACAATTTATATTGCTGCATCTGTCTACTGACCAGGCATTCGTGAGAGCACAGAGTAGGTTTTACATATGAGGGCCACTGCCATGATTAATCTGCCCACTATGTGGCAATATTTTCATCCGGATTAATGGTTCCTTTTTGTTAGGGCACATGTATTTCTGTCACTAGGGTCCCATGTTATCATACAATCCTCCACAGATAGCACTGGCATTTTCCATACTCTGCTCTGATCATATAATGCATGCGCATTTGGAATCATCAGAAGCAAACATCACATTTCTCTGCAGCACAAAAACAGGCGAACAAAAAGACTTGCTAAGCAAATTGCCTGTCTCAGTGCCTTCTTGATGGGAAAAGTCAGGAACCTACTTAAATATTTATTTTTAATTCATCTGGCTAAGATTCTGACATGCAAAAATACAAAATGCATAGCTTTTTAGTGTCAAGAGATGTCCAAAGCAACAGGCGGTGCATTTTACATGTAGGTCATCTGTATGGGATTTTGTAAGGTGGTAAAGAGGGTTAGTCTTCTAGCACCGAGGAGTTCATATCCCCTGGGGTATCTTGAAAAGTCCCCTTCTAAATGACAGTTTCTAATTTTTTCTTTTCTTCCACTCATCACAATAAGCAAAGAAGTAAGTCCTTTTGTTACTGAGTCTGTGTCATGTAACAAGTATCACTAGAGTAGAAAAAGAAAAGAAATAGCATACCAAAAATAGGTATGTGTTCAAATTTCTTAGAACATGCATTTATTCCAAATAGGTCAAAGTAATTTGCCAAAAAAAGAAAGAAAACAAGAAAAAATCTTTCTTAAGATGTTTAATGAGTACAGTGGAAATTCGAAATATATAACTTTATCCACAGTCATATACAAAATAAGAAACAAAAAAACCTAATTACCCCTAAAATAATCTTTCTACATTATTTCCCTGGGAATCAATAAGAAATGGTCTGAAGAGTGATGAATATTTTTAACCTATTTTACATGTGGCAGCATCCCAATGTTTAAAATCTGGAATATTTCAGACTTTGGATGGACTGGCCGTGCGCTGATACCCACATATGTTGAAGACAACAAAAGTCTTAAAATTTTATATAAGAATTTCCAAGCCTTGTCTTTTGTATGACATCCTGAATATTGCTAAAGATTAAAAAAAAGCAAAACAAAACAAGATGTGTTGCTTAGATACTACATTTTCTATTATCCAGTGCCCATATGGAATTAGTCTTTCTGCAAAGAATTCCTTTCCATTTACTTGAGTTAACCTATGGAGTATAGACCAATAAATCAAACCAAGAATTCTCTTTAACAAGTTCATTTTAAATGATCACTTTCTTTTTATTCTAATTATAAAAATAATGCATATTCATTTATAAAAATGAAACAGAAAAGAATAAAGAAGCAAAGAGAAATCACATGGAATTTCACTGCCCAGAGCCAACCATTGTTATATTTCTTTCCAGATTTTTCCTCCTGTATACTTTTAGCACATTTAAATATGCATAAGTTCCATATATTTTAACATCATTTTAAGGGATGATTCTGCTGTTTTCTAATTTCACTTTCTGTAGTTTAATAAATTTTAATCAATCCTCCTCTGCAAACTCTAAGAATTTCTTGAAAAAAAATTAAAGTCATTTCCCAAAGTAGATACCACATTTGTCCAAATTTAAATGAATCCTGAACATAAGAAAACCTTCCAGTTTTCACATGCAATTACCCCTTAAATTTGCTAAGATTCTATTACAATTTGTTTATATTAACTTTTAAGACTGATATTGAAATAGACAAATGCCTATGTATAATATTTCCTCCATTCAGTTGCACACACATGTTCAAAATCACTTGGTACATTATAGAGCATATTTAATTTAGAAAAGTGCTTTGTTTTCTTTGTTTTCACATTTCATTAAGAACTCCCTAGGCACAAAAGTGTCTTTATCACCACTAGAGCCACTTTTTTAGTGATACTTTCCTAAGCAAATCATCTTTCCATCCAGGTTGTTTGCAGTATAACACTTTTAAAAATTCATGTAGGACATATTTACCATAAGTACCAACTCACTAAATAACAGGACAGTTTATCACATGTCCTTCAGGCACATAATTGTGGTGGCTATAGAAAAAACACCCATGTTATCTATTCTTTAAAAGGCTTGTGTACAATAATGACTCAATACATGCAGTTGTGGAATCATGCCAATATTATCAAATTTATGTTAAATTTCTTTTTTCATGTGATTTTGCCAAGTGACTTCTTTAAGCATCATTAGCAAATACTCATAAAGGCCATTTCGATGTTCAAAATAAATCAGTTAAAAGACTGATTTGGCCAGGCATGGTGGTGCATGTCTGTAATCCTAGTACTTGGGAGGCTAAGACAGGAGGATTTCAAGTTCAAAGCCAACCTCAGCAACTTAGCAAGACCCTCAGCAACTCAGTGAGACCCTGTTTCAAAAATAAAAATTTTAAAAGGGACTTGACTGTGGTTTGGAGGTAGAATGCCCCTGGGTTCAATCCCCAGTACCACAAAAAACAAAACAAAACAAAAAAGATTGATTTGTAATATGAGAGTCTTTGTAGATAACTTCTTTTATATATAATGACTTCTTTTTTAGGGAATAATATTTGGGGGAGGGATACTAATTTAGAGGCACACAGAGTGATAAAACATTGATCGATAGCCCATAGTAATTTTCCCTACTGCATGTTTTCGTTTGTGTTTTTGTTTCCCTGTTCATCCTTTACTAACCATGACCCTAAGACTTACTGGTACTTATGGTAAATGTGAAAGCACTACCTCCTTTTGGGCTAAAAGAACCTGAATTACAACTTCTAGTGCAGTACTACACAGCATAATGTTCAGTATCTGTGCTGTCCTGTATGGTAGCCACTAACCACCTTTGGCCACTGAGCACTTGTAACATGGTTAGTGCCACTGAGAAATTGAATTTTTAATTAATTCTAAATTGAAGTAGTCACAAGTGGTTAGTGCTCATCCCATTTGGTGGTGCAAAGTAGAAGGGAAGAGGTCCTCTTAGTACTTACGGCTCCCCAGTGCCTAGCAGAGAGAATAGAATCTTAAAAAAAAATTAGGCAAGTGATAATAATTTGTTAGATGAATCTTAACAAGGGAGGCCTCTTTTCCTTAAGAAAGGCATGAGAGAATCGCTGTCAGGCAGGACTGTCCTAAGTATAGGAAAATTAAAATGTTTCCAACAACCCAATCTCACTGCAAAGCTGCCACTATAAGAAAGATCATTTTCACAATTCAAGCATGTATTTCCCATGATATCTTCTTTGAAACCTTTCAGCAAACAGGAAAAGCTCTAGAGAGGCTATTATTTTATTTTTTAAATTGTCCCAGAATTCTATGGGAAGGGTCATTCAGTTAACAGAGCAAGTAAAATAAACCAAAACAAGACAAGATTTTATAATCCTATTTGCTGTAAGAGGCCTACGAGGAATGTATTGGTTAACTTAGCAAAACATAGTCCCAATTTTATTTTTAATAAATTTTAAAACTGGGTAAAATATCTCACAGATGTTTACAGAAATAACAGCTAACATGTTATAGAGTAAATTAAAATATAAAATTCTGATTTCACATAAAATTCTGAACAAATTTAAAGGTTATTGGTATCTTTTATCCCTATAACAAAAGTATATTTGTAAACATATAACATGAACAACAGAATTAAATTGAACCACTTCGCATGAAATTTCTCATTTCATTAATATCCTATAGATTCCACTTGTCCATGCATTGATTAAGAAGAAAAACCAGTGCTGTGTCTGATCAGACTTCTGACTGTAATATGAACTGAAGGAAGAGGCATAAACAAAACTCAAGCTACAATACATAATTCTGAAATGCCGCCACAGACACAAAAAAAGATATAGCACTTTTTCTATCCACTTCCATTTTCTTTGTAATAAATCTGTTGTTTAAGACTAAGATGCTAAGATATGGCTTATCCTTGCTGAAGCCATCTTCTTATAAATGCAGATCCCAAACAGGTTTCATGGCCCTGATCTCTTCCTTCAAGTTATTCCTGATTCAAGCAGATAATTTTGCTCTCTTTAATCCAGGGAAAATAAGTTCATAGCAACTCATAAAGAATTATAGGAATAAAAATCCTCTCTCCAGACAAGTAAAGGTAGGGTTCTAATCTACTGATGGGCAAAGTGTTTCTTATATTATCATGGAACCTCCCAGAACAATAAGAAAATGATCAGAGAAGATGTATAGTGCTGGGGCCTTAACCACAAACTGCACAAGTTTTAAGGAGGAAGATTCAGGGTCACAGAACACCACATTTCAATTATAACTTGTGACTGCAGTTATGAACTGAACTTTTGCATTTCCCCAAAATTGATGTTTAAGTTCTAAGCCCCCAACGTAATGTTATTTGGAGATGGGCCTTTTGGAGAAGTAAACTGAATTGGAGGCATTTCTGAGGGTAGGGTCCTCATGATGGATTAGAATCCTAAGAAGAAGAGACATCAGACAGTTTTCTCTGTCTTTCCACCCTCCTTTGTACACACCCAAAGAAGAGGTCACGTGAGTATGCATGATGTCTGCCCACAGATAAAAGAACAGTCTCAGAATGAACTGATCTTTCTAGCACTTTGATCTTGGACTTTCCAGCCTCCAGACTAAGAGAAACAAATTTCTGTTGTTTAAGAATCCAATCTATGGTATTCTGTTATGGCAGCCCAAGTAGACTACTAATACAACTACACCCCCAACCTGGGTATTATAGTTGTCCATCCTGATCCCCATATACCAATATCCCCATATACCCCATATCTCTGAAGAATGAGTCAGAAGGACCAACAGTGAATACCTAATGTCATCACAACTTAGCTTTTAAGAAATTCAACACTAACCACTAATGATTTAACCTACATTAAAACTAAAAAAGATTTCTATTTCCCACCCTAATATGAAGTACAAGGACCAAATTTACTTCCCAACTGAAGCAAACATTACCAGAAAAAAAAAAGAAAATAAAAGAACCAATGGCTCATCACTAGTAGACCCATATGGCAAGAAATGCTAAAGAAGGCCAACAGGCAGAATGTAAAGATTTCAGAAGGAAATATGAGAATACAGAAAGAAATAAAGTACACCAAAATGAATGTACTATACAGTAAGCATGTAAGAATTTTTCATTATAATCTTTAAATATTTTTAAATATTTATTTAAAAGCTGGATCTGGTGGTGCACACCTGTAATCCCAATACCCGGGAGGTTGAGATAGGAGGTTGCAGGTATACCACCAGCCTCAGCAATTTATCAAGACCCTGTTTCAAAATAAATACATAAAATAGGGCTGGGGGTGTAGCTCAGAGGTAGACTGCCCCTGGGTTGAAACCCCAGTACCACCAAAATAAATAAGTAAATAAGTAAATAAATTGATAAATAAATAAAAATTTATCTAAAACCCAACAGAGGAGATAAACTATAATCATAAATGGTATTTGACACAAAAGAAGGCAGGAAAAGAAGAAGAAAAAAAAGAATAAAGAAAATATGAGATAAGTAAAAACAAATAGATGATCTAATCTAATTATACATTAAAAGTATATGGTTTAAATGCCGGGCATGGTGGTACATACCTGTAATCCTAGTACTTGGGAGGCTGAGATAGGAAGATCACAGGTTTGAGGACAGCCTCAGCAACTTAGCAAGGCCCTCCCAAACTTAACAAGACCCTGTTTCAAAATAAAAATAAAATAGGGCTGGGGCTGGGGGTGTAGCTCAGAAGCAGAATGCTCCTGGGTTCATTCCTCAATAACAGACAAACACACACACACACAAACACACACACACACAGGTAAATGGTTTAAGCTAGGTGCAGTGGCCCATGCCTGTAATCCCAGTACTTGGGAGGCTGAGACAGGAGAATTGTAGATTCATGGCCAGCATGCAGTAACTAATAAAGACCCTATTTCAAAATAAAAAATAAATAAAGGGCTGAGGGTATGGCTTAGTGGTAGAATGCCAATGGGCTCAATTACCACAAAAAAGTAGCACAAAAAAGTAAAAAAAAAAGTAAATGGTTTAAATACCCAACTAAAGGATAGAGCTTGTCAGACTGGAAGAAAGAACAAAAGCAAGACCTAACTACAAGAAAATATCTTTAAATATAAAGACAAATAAGTTAAAAGTAAAAAGATGGCAGGAGATACATTACATCAACACTAAAACCTAGTGTAAATGCTTCCCTTAAGCATGTATGCTATATCTCTAGTGTTTCACATGTAAACCCTGCCAAATAATTCTTATGATATTGGTTAAGTATGAAAAATGTCCATTTGAAGCTTATTTTTAGATATTCTATAAAATCATCAGTGAAGGTATAATTCATTGTTACCAATGTCCCTTAGTAGGATCATATGATATATTTTTCACAGAATTCAGTGCCAAGAAAATGTCTGCATTCCATGTGAATTCATGTGTTGTCTTTAATCAGATACGTATTATATGAGCCAATGTTTTCCCTTTATGTCTTGGCTAACCAACAGAAAGATCAAAGCTAAATTTAGTGCCAAACTCTAAAAGTAAATCCATCCCCGCACTTAGCAGGATTCTCACTCCCTTCTTCTAATTGGCTTTTGACCTTTCCTAAGATTATTTTATTTGCACTGTAATATTGGAAACTACTTTGAATTCTTTCATTTTTTAGAGTTGTGCTTCATAACAGAAAGGAAACCAAGAATCAGATATGAGTATTTGCTCCATCACTTACAAAATGTGTGACTTAAATCACAGAAGTTCTGTTTTGCACCATAAATTGACAATAACAGTGGTTACTTTGCCTCCTTCTCAAGAATGTCAATAAAATGAGAAAATCTGCACATGTAACACACAAAAAAGTTAATATTAAGTGAAGTTAAAGAATCATCAAAATCCACGTGGTTATATTTTTAACCAGTATCTGATCTTGTGATATGGTCATTTCCAGGTTCACTACAATAAAAGCTAGATGGACTAATATAAATTATAATCTGTTCCAAGAGAGAAGAAATAAAATGACAAGCTAGAGTCATATTTTAGAACTCTAAGTGCAGAAACAAGAACAAGGAAAGCACTGGCATTCTCAGGTGAGTATGGATAAAAGAAGGCATAACCTAAACCAGGCCTGGATGTACAGAAGTGTTAAAAAGGGGCCCCCAAAGACTTGTGAATTCAGGTATGCACTTGTTACTCCTTTGATTGTCAATTAACATTTCTGCATAAGAGGAAAGAAAGGGAACAAGGGTACAAGGACATAAATTGCTCTGATATTTTATCAAATGCAGAGTTGCCCTTGAGCGAATCTACTCCAGTACCAGGCGTTCTGCTCAAAGCAATGAGGATTCTCTCTCTGGCCTCAGGCAGAGCCTTAGTTGTGAGGTTCACCTGTATTTCAGTATTCCAAGTGGTCAAAGATAACTGCAGCCTGGTTTTCAGAGAAGTGAAATAACTATAGTCTTTTCTATTAAATATTTAGAGTGGTGCGTTACACAAGAAAAAGAATTCAGACAGTAGGTACATAGGAGACTCATCAAAAATACAGTCAATCAAAATAGAAAAAGGGGGATTTTTTAGAAGAAAATTGGAGGTACAATTTAAATAACATAAAGTAGTTCATAAAATAAATTGGTGGTTTCTGCCCTTTCGTAAACATCAGAATTACCCGTGGAACTTGTTAAAAATTCAGATGCCACACTTCCCCTCCCAAAAACTACATCAGCGTGTGTCTGATGAACTGCAGGTTTGAGAAACTCCAACACTGGTGTCAGGATTTTGATATGAATGAATGAAAATACAAATGTGTGACTTTGAGTAAAAACCATGTGGTCTTGAATTTGAATTGGAAGCGTCAAGATGAAGTCATTATGCATTTTTATCTTTAAGATACAACATTGCATTTCCTAGCTTTGCACATTCAAAAAGATGTAAAAGCCAGGTGCCGTGGTACATGCCTGTAATCCAGTACTTGGGAGGCTGAGACAGGAGGATTGCAGGTTCTAGGGCAGTCTGGGCAATTTAGTAATACAATGATTCAAAATTGAAAAAAAAATAAAAAGGGCTGGGGGTGTAGCTCAGTGATAGAAGCCCCTGGGTTCCTTCCCAATACCAAACAAAAACAAAAACAAAACAAAAAAAGAAAGCAAAATCCAGGCGTGGTGGTGCACACTTGTAATCCCAGTACTTGGGAGGCTGAGACCGGTGGGTCCGGGTTCGCGGCAGCCTCAGCTACTTAGTGAGACCCTGTTTCAAAAAATAAAGAATAAAAAAAATAGGGCTGGGGGTGTAGCTTGGAGGTGGAATGCCCCTGGTTCAATCCCCAGTACCGCAAAATAAAAAAAAGGAAGCAAAAACAAAATAGTAAAAACAATGACCCATCCAATAGCAATAACCATCCTTGTGACCAGATTGTGATTTCTAAACAACATTTCCCTCCAAAAGGAATGCACTCTTAGGAGAAATAGCTGATTTCAGGTCTGAGCCAAAAACAAAACAAAACACCTTTGGAAGAAAAACCTGGGAGCTGGGCATGGTGGCACATACCTGTAATCCCAATATCTGGGAGGCTGAGACAGGAGGATCACAGGTTCAAAGCCAACCTCAGCAACTCAACAAGACATTCAGCACAACTTAGGGAGACGCTGCTTCAAAATAAAATAATAAAAATGCCTAGGAGTATAGCTTGAAGGTAGACCCCCCTTTACTCCCAAATAAAAGAACTGGGGATGACTTATTATATCAGAAAAGAAGAATGCTAACAAAAATTCTGGAGTCATATTAATAGGAACCAACATGAAGACGCTCCCACTGGCCAAAATTAGGATAATTTGAGCATCAATAGGAGTAATAACTGCAATGGATAGAAGCATGATTATGTTTAAAACTCTGAGTTCAAAATACAGCAGCCCGCTATATCGGCATTTTCAACCAATCATGGTTTGAAAATAGATTTTTAAAACTGTGTATGCTGGGAGGCTGAGACAGGAGGATTGCAGGATCAAGGATAGTCTCAGCAAGTAGTGAGACTCTCATCAACCTAGCAAGACCCTGTTTCAAAATAAAATAGAGGGGGTATAGCTCAGAGGTAGAATGTCCCCTGGGTCCAATCCACAGTACCATAAAAAAACCCACAACTGTGTATGCAATGAACATGCACACTTTTTTTCCTTTTCAATATTCCCTAAATGATATAGTATAACAACTATTTACATACCATTTACATTGCATTAGGTATTATAAGTAATCTAGAGGTGATTTAAAGTGTATAGAAGTTTGTGCCAGGTTATATGCAAATACTATACCACTTAATGTAAGGGACTTGAGGATCTGTGGATTTTGATATTCATAGAAGGTGCTGAAGCCAGGCATGGTGGCGCATGCTTGTAATCCCAGTACTTTGGGAGGCAGAGACCGGAGGATCTGGGTTCGCGGCCAGCCTCAGCTCGCTCTCTCTCTCTCTCTCTCTCCCTAGTGAGGCCCTCTGCAACTTTGTGAGACCTGGTTTCAAAATAAAGTATAAAAAAATAGGGCTGGGGGTGTAGCACGGAGGTAGAATGCCCCTGGGTTCAATCCCTGGTACCGAAAAAAAAAAAAAAGAAGGTGCTGGAATGAATCCCCCGTGGGTACCAAGGGAGCAAGCGTAAAACTAAAACAAAGCAACACAACATCCATGATTGCCTTTAAAGGGTACTAGAGAATCAACTAATTATTTTGAAAAATCAGTAAATAATCACTTATGTTGCCTTTCATATATGTGCTGTACCTTAAGTCAAATGGTGAGGGTAAGCTTCTCTATAAGGAAGGAATGACAGAAGATTATCAACACTTTACAGCTCCTGTTGAAAGAATAAATCTGAATAATGATCTTCAAATGATTACAAACATCAGTCACATGACATGCGAAAAGGTACAGACATTATGTGCCTGCCTATGAAATATTCTTGCCCTTCACGCACTCTCTTCCCAAAAAAGAAGGAAATTAAACCTGAATCTGATGTACTTCTAGTTTGCTTTACAATAAATCAAGAGATAAAGAAATATGCTAAACAATGTCATGAGGATGCAAGAAGCAAAATCAGATTGTGGGGAAACTATGAACAAACAGTCCTGTTTCTTTTTTTTATTTTTTTTATTTTTTTAACTTTTTATGTTCATTTATTGGTGCATTGTAAATTATAATTATACATTTTGATATATGTCAGGGTATGAACATCATAC
>PVJS01017621.1:0-35924 GCA_004027185.1 Glis glis
GGGTCTCACGAAGTTGCGGAGGGCCTCACTAAGGTGAGAGAAAGAGAGAGAGAGAGAGAGAGAGAGAGAGAGCTGAGGCTGGCCGTGAACCCGGATCCTCCGGTCTCCGCCTCCCAAAGTACTGGGATTACAAGCGTGCGCCACCACGCCCAGCTAGGTGCCAATATTTCTTACTGTATGGTTCTAAAAGCCTGTTCACTGCTCTTCCATGCTTCCTGTCTATCTGTCCACCACCGTGTGGTAAGAGTGACCCTTCTAAAACATGGACTCGATCCCATCAAATATGTCGTTTTATGGCTCTCCATCTCCCCTAGTAAAATGCTAAGTCCCCAAGCCTACCCTACTCACAGAACCTATGAGCTTTGGTTCCTATCTATTTCTTTTTAAAAAATGTTCAATATTTTTATTAGTACCTTGTAATTGCACACCATAATGAGGTTCAGAGTAACAGAAACATACGTGCACATCACACTTGGTGTGTTTCCTTCCAAGTCTCACCTCGCTCCCTTTCCCTCCCCATAAATAATATTAAAATTGGTATTGATAACTGTGTATTTGAACATAGGATTATTTGAATGATTTCCTTCATCAAATAGCTCCTTTTAAAACTACACCTACCTTCCAAAATCCCCTCCCACTGTTCTTTTAGTGTCTCTCCTTATTTAAGTCCTTTTTTGTTTCCTAATTTCTCTCTAGTTTCCTTCTATGAGTAAAACATATGGCCCTTCACTTTCTGGGCCTCACAAATCTCGTTTAGCATAATATTTTCTAGTTCTATCCATTTTCCTGCATGTGACATGATTTTGTTCTTCTTTATGAGTAAAATTCCATTGTGTCTATCTAGTTCTGGAGTCTTGCCTCTCCCAATTCCTTGTAACCCCTGGAGCCCCAAGTTCCACTCCTTCAGTGAGTTCCCACATGTAACTACATAAAATGGGTCTGGTGCCACTTATGGTAAGCACTGTGGGTGTGTTAGCTAGTGTATTTCTATTACTATTATTCTTATTACAACTGTCTTTATCAGTACTGTCATTGATCTACTTGGATTTCCAGACAAGTGTTCTTAGGATCTTGCATCTATACACACATACACACACACACACACACACACACACACACACACACACCCCTCTCTTTCCTCACATTAACTTACACCCTTCTGAGATACCTAGCTCAGATATCCCTCTCTCTGGCAAGACTTCCTGGATTCATCCAGCAGAGAGAGGTGCTTCTAATAATGCTGGTGCTTCCTTCACTGTAACACTGTATTGCAATTCTGTTATTTTTTTCTGATTCCATTCCAACTAATAAGGACTTGTGCAATTTTTCCATGGCCACAGTAGTTAGTATAGTGTTTGGCACATAGTACATTATTAATACACATTTGTTAATAGATCAATGTTATGGCTGGGGCAAAATGAGCAGCCCCAGGTGCCTAATTTTTTGAAGTGTTCTGCTTTGGGGTTTAAAAATATCATATAAATGGCCTTCATTCTCTGTTATGTTTTGAAAACATTAACTATGGATAAGCTGGTTATTTATTATCCTCAAGATTTAGCCGCCAGCTTTCACACTAGTTAGTAAACACCTGAAATAAATCTCCCTAGCTCTGATGTGGTGGCTTCCTGGGGATAGGGGCAGGCAGGATGAATGGCTTGGGGAAGGTGCAGAAACAGTGTAGAACTAAAGAGTTTCCATGGAGCCATTCCAGTGACTAGGCTCTAATGGTGAGAGAGAGCTACATGTGCAGTAGAGAGGAGACTCAGCTACTTTAGGACTGAAGTAACACACACACACACACACACACACACACACGCGCCTGCACACACAAACCTACAGACACATCCACACCATGCTTTAAAAATATTTGCCTAGTTTTTGCTTTCCAACATCCATTTCACAAATATTTTTTCAAGCCTGTTCTTATACCAGCCACTGGTTTAAGGACTAGTTGTAAGCAAAGCAGGATACCTGTTCTCATGGAACTTGCCATCTCTTGGGATCACAAACTTGAAGTAAGTAGATAAGTTCATGATAATGATGAAGACAATGATCATATCAGTCCTTATTTGTTGAGTGCTTGCTAGGAACCAGGCCCTATACTAGGCAAGTGGTATTGATTTACTCTTCCCAGTGATTGCATGAGCTACATGTCACTTTCCTGGTTTTAGAGATGAGGAATAGGAGGCTCAGAGAAGTTATCATAGAAATGACTTTATGAAGTTCATCTATGACCTCAAACCATGTTTATTCTCTCCAAAACTCAGGCTTAGAGGAAATTCAAGTATTGGGAATAGAAAAGAGAATACAGAAGAAGGGAACTAGGGAAAACATGAAGGCACCTTTCTTTTGGAAGTTTATCAAGTTAGGACATACTAGGAAATCAGAGCTGCCCTTAAGTCCTGTGGGTAAAGGTGTATCTGGAACATCTTTGATAATGGCTATTGCCAACCCAAACATAGAGGAGGGAGGATAACACTACTGTCCAAGAACTCAGCCATGCACAGAGAAGGCCTGAGGTCAGGCATGTGGAGATGCCAGTGTTGCCGTGGCAACGGCAATGGATACATGGGGAGATACGCACCAACAATGGAGAGGGGGGTGGTTATTGGAGCTGGCAGAAGATAACATCAAGGTCAAGGGCATTTCTTAGAAAACACACCCAGCCTGGGTAGGTTTTCTGCTTACATAAAAATCTTTAAAATCTTGGACTTTCCCAGTAGCAAGCCCTGTATTTTTCAGATGGAGGAACTCAATAGGAGCCAGAGACTTGTCTAGGGTCTGACAAGGAGTTAGTTAGCAGAAGAAAAATGATCAGGCCCTAGATTAGCTCCTTTGTGCCCTTTCCCTATTCTTCTCCAGGGGAGGGTTGGCTCTGCTCTGTATTCTGGCTCAACACGGCTCAACACAGCTCAGAGGGTCCATGGCTCCCTGAGGCCTGGCTCATAGTTGCTATCTACTCAGCTTCCTCTGTTTTTGGCTTTCTGAGATGTCTGCCTGTGGGCTTCAGGTGCAGAGGTCATCAGAGAGCCTGCTGGTCACACCTGCTGGCCACACCTGCTGGCCACACCTGCGCAGGCTGTGCCTGGAAGGTGGAATATCGAGTTTTCTGTCCCGGTGGTATTTCTTGAAGTGGGCCTCTGGCCAAAGTAAGGGCACTGCAGAGCGACTGGTCTTCAGGGCTCTGATTGGCCGGCCCTGGGCCTTCTCCCTCTTCTCCTGCCCACCTTCCCCTTCCTTCTTGGCAGACCAGGAAGTCCCTGGCGAGAGAATCTAGCTCTGGACCAGTTATGTTTTACTAGGACAATATATTTTGAAATGACATATTCCCTAAATAGAATATGATGGTCAAAAGTATAAACATCACACCACAGATCACCATGCTGTAGGGCAGGGTCTTTTTCTAGACAGCGAGAAAAATGAATAAAATTAATATTTCTTTCTATTGTTAGAAAACAATCTTTCATGATATAGTTTAGGTACTTCATATATATGTTTTAATTTTGATTTTCCTTCACAATTAATTATAAAGTTAATTGTATTAAGTTAGTTAAAGCCAGAAGTAATAAAATAATTAGAATCACAAATCAATCAGCTACCATTTATTGATGGCTTACTGCACAACAGATATATGTACATGTATATATCTATATACATATATGTATATGTGTATATACATATAAATAAATGTATTTATATGTATATACACATATAAAGATATATATACATAAATATGTATGCATATATGTATGTGAATATACATATATTTATGTATGCATATATGTATGTGAATACACATATATGTATATACATATTTAAATTATCATGACGGATTCAAGAAAACACTAATTTTACAGATGAGAAAATTGAGGCACTAAGAAGTTGTATAATTCACTCCAATCATGCAATTAGTGAGAGATATTTAAACCTATGATATGTAACTTCTGAGCTTGCTTCTCTCCACCATAAATTACAGTAATAGTTCTCAAACTTTTGGGTGCATCAAAATCACCTGGATGGTTTCTCAACAAACAGGTGCCTGGGTCCACCCCAGAGTTTCTGATTCAGGAGGCCTGGGGTGGGGCTCAAGACAAATTTCGGACAAATTCCCAGGTGATGCTGATGCTGCTGGTGAGGGAACCCTGCTTTGAGAACTACTTCCTTCCAGAGTCTCTACACCTTTCAAAATTATCTAATTTAACCCTCATACAACATGGGAGGAAGAGATTATCATAACCCCCATTTTATACAAGGGGGAAAGTAGTTAGCCTCAACTCATCCAGCTGGTCACTGATGGAATCTTAATTCAAAGCAGCCTATATTCAGAGGCTACACAATTACTGAATTATCATGCTGGAGTGGTTTCCATCATTCCTTGATTATATTAAGCTTATATCTTTGTTTTTTTCATAAGTAGCAGGACTTGAACGTTGCCACTTTCCATTCACAATCATGAGACATGAAGGTCAAAATGCAATAACAAGAAAATGCTGGTGTACAGGGATCATGGCAAAGCTGCCCACCTGAACTGTTGGCTGGAATGTGGAGCCTCTAGGCAGCAGCTCAAAGTGTTCAATGATCAGCAAATGTACTGGAGTCCAAACCAAGCTTGTTTATGTGTTTGAGTAAAAGCTATAAAATGGTAGTAGAAACTTGCTTCTGATGGCTTTTGAGTCTGGATTCACCTGAGTCCTGGGCATCACGTTCTTCTAATTTATTTTGATTTTATTTTATTTTGGTACTGGCGATTGAACCAAAGGGCATTCTAACTCTGAGCTATATGCCCAGCCCTTTTTACTTTTTTATTTTGAAACAGGTCTCAACTTAGCAACAGCTAAGTTGTTGAGGCTGGCCTTGAACCTATGATTCTCCTGTGTCAGCCTCCAAGTACTGGGATTACAGGTGTGTGTTACCACACCTGGAACATTCTTCTTTTAAACATTGACATATAACAATTTTCCATATTTATGGGGTACAGTGTGATAATTTGATACATGAATACAGTGTGCAATGATTAACTCAGGGTAATGGGCATTTCTGTCTCTCTACACATTTACTATTTCTTTGTGTTGGCAAACTTCAGACTCCTCTCTTCTAGTTATTTATAAAATACTGAGTCAATTGCTGTAAACTACCGTCACCCTCCAGCAGACCACCATACTCTTTGTGTGAGCTATATTGTGACTATGTTCACGTGGGTAGCACACACAGCTTGCATAAACAAGGCCCAGACTGACATCTCTTCCCAACAGCAGGCACACCCTTCCGATTGCACCAAAGTCAGTAAAGGAAAAAAAAAAAGAAAGAAAAGAAAAAGAAAAATGAAGACAGACATGGCAATAGCTAAGTACTTATACTGACTTGCTGTCAGGAATACAGGGTTGGTTATTTGATTAGGCAAAAACACTTTGTTTCTAAGCCATAGAGCAAGAGGCAAGTTGTTTGGAGGTAGTATATTTCTGTTTAGTTGGTGAGGGTATGAGAAGACAGAGTTTTATATTTGTTAGATTTTTAGCATAGCCCTCTATTTGGCCATGAATGAGAATTCCCTATTTCCAATCTTTCAGGCTTGGATTAAATGAGATCAAATGAGATCATGCTTGGTAAACTGTAAAGTGTAAAGCCAGAGGGGGAGATTATTATGATGAAACACAGTGGAGCAAAATGGTCAATTTTCTAGCCTTGATGATAAATTGACGTTTAAATGCCAGATATGCTAATGGCAGTAAAATTTTGAAATGTACATTCATCTCTGAGCCTTCTTTTTCTTAACTGTGAAATTGAAATTATAATCCCATTTCATGAATGTAATTGTTGGGTTAAATGAGGGAATAAAGTATGGTCAAGAAGGTTTGCAGTTAGATATTATTTTTTGGCACTACTGGATTGGGATTTTTTCAAAAGCCAAAATAAACTGAAAAAATGTTATTAACTATTATGTATGGACCAAAACGCTTAAAGATGCATAAAAATTTGTTTCACCATTCTCCTTATGCACCAAAATAATATGTGAAAATCATAAACTAGATATTTCATTTTTGGCCAGTATTTGGCCTTAGCAAAAATTATACATAATTCATTAAAGTAAGAAGAGCTCTGATGGTGTAAACAGTATGATTGTAAGACATTAGAATATTTAAGGTGGGCAATTTCAGTCAAAGGGCTTCTCAGTATCATAAGGACATTTTTCCCTCCATGACACCACAATACATAAAACATGGCTATGATAAAGAAAGGCATGTTCAAAGAACTGTATCTATGGCTTCTGTCAAATGAACTGGACTATTGTCTGATATGTAGAAAGTCCACAAAACTTTTAAGGGAGTTGTATCAAGAATGGACCATCACCTTGAACTGAAAGGAACTGAAATTACTCATATTTCTAAAAGGTCTCTCTGCCTTCAACTTCCTATAGGCAGGAAACAGGCTAAGAAGTTCACTTAGTTGTAAGTAAAGACTGCTCTTTATGAAGCAGTAAGGACACCTCAGAGAGTCGAGTCAAGAGGCCAGCAGGTGTGGCCATAAACTTAAGAGAAAAACAAATAAGGAAGCCACTAGTTGCTAATAAAAGAACATTGTAAGTTAGGGATGACCTGACAATATTTATCCACAATTGTGACAGTAATGGCACTCTCATTTCTCACCCTTGTTAGTAGGATTGTCCTTTGTGGTTATCTAGGTTCTACTTCACCATTGTATGTTGGGGGCAGATACTGCCTTTTTATGTCATAGGTTCTTGGCTGAAGAAATATACCTGTACCTGCAGATGTACTTGACGAGCCGGGCATGGTGGCGCATGCTTATAATCCCAGTACTTGTGAGGCTGAGACAGGAGGATCCGGGTTCGCGGCCCGCCTCAGCTACTTAGTGAGGCCCTCCGCAACTTAGTGAGACCCTGTTTCAAAATAAAGAATAAAAAATAGGGATGGGGGTGTAGTTTGGTGGTACAATGCCCCTGGGTTCAATCCCCAGTACTGCAAACAAACAAACAAACAAACAAACAAACAAAAAAGATGTACCTGACAACACTCCATCACATCTGGACCTCACTTAAATAATAAAATCTTAGAATCTAAGTCTGATGGCTTTGGTCAGTGACTTTCCCAAAAGCTTCAGCAGAAAGTAAATCGAGAAGTCAGTCTTTCTTGGAGGAGAGGTTCTTCCGTGGCCCCTTTCTTTGGTAGTGCCGCAGAAATAGATCTTTGGTCTATTTTTGTCTTGTTATAGTAAAACTTCTGGTATGGAGATACCTCTGAGACAGTTTCTCCATTTAGCAGAGATTCTTAAATGACTGAGAGTCTGCCATGTTAAGGTTCTAAGGTTTCTGTTTTTCCAAAATGTTTGGAGCAGTGCATTTCTCGTACATATCACCTGTTTTCCTGACTCTTGAATTAATGGATTCAGAGCCTCAGTTTTGGGTTTTCCCACTTCTAAGCCTTGCTCATGCTTCTTTCTCTCAGCATAGGCCACCTGGCTTACTACCACTTAAAAATTCCTCCCAACCACCAAGAAGCTGCTGAAATATTACTTCTTTCATGGATAGCTTCTTGATTATCTCTCCTCAACTAATTTAATAATAACATATAATTATCATAATAATAGCTATCATTTATTGAGCAGTTACCGTGCACTAATTACTTTACCTACATTATACAATTTAATTTTTATAGCAGTCACATAGGGCTGTCCTATTATTATTTGATCCACACAGATACATTAGAGAAGGACAGGTTTTTTAAAATGAGGAAACTGAGGTTCAAAGAGGTTTAATGAACCACCAAAGTCATGAACCAAATGTCACGAGTCAGGAATGGTCTCCAAACTGTATTGCTTCCAAGTCAAATCTCTTCCTATTTTCACACATGAAAATCTGCCCAACCACAGGGAATGGACGGTATTGCTTTTCTTGTTCCTCCCCCCTCTTCCAGGACATTTCTCCGTGCCATAGTAACTCACTTTGTGATGCAATGTATTGCAGGGATTTTAAAAGCCACTAGGGACGAGGCTGTGGAGGTGAAATGTGGGCTCTCCCTCTTTCCAGCTATTAGATCTTGGGCACATCACTCGTATCTCCACACCAGTTCTTCATGACCACATAGGGACAAGAGTAACCTACTCGTACCGTGATAGTGAATAGCAAATGTATGACAGACAACACATTACGTGCCAGGCACAGAGCTTAGTAAATGTGAGCTATCCTTTCCCCTTCCCTTCTTGTTCTCTCCTCCACCTCTCTCTTCTCTCCTTATATTTTGAGGTTTAAAAATAAGTAACAATTTATCCTCAACCGATGAAGCTGAAAAGTAAACAAATAGCAGGTGTAGGCAGAAAGCAGATGGCATTCATTCCACTCACTCTGGGCTTCGGACAGGTATGCTGTTTGTATGGCTTGCTCTCCCCCTTCTCCGAAACAGCCTTGTATAGGTCTCTGTATTTGTGATTTAATTAACAAATTCTCCCCACTTCCTTTACTTTCAGTTATCCCACCCCTCAGTATTAATAACAGTCATCATTTATAGGGTACTTAGTATTTTTTCATGTGCCTGGCTGGCTTTCTCTTAAGTCATCGGCACATGATCCCAAAGGCAAAGGTATTTTTTATTTCTCTCTTTTTTTTTTTTTACAGATGAGGAAATTGAGATTCCATACTAATAACTTTAAAATTTTCCACTGGGTGATTATCTAATATTTGTGTGACATTTACAAATATGTAAGGTAGGCTTTGGCTTGTTTATAAAAAATTTTTTATCTCCAGACCTTCTCTCTTGTAGAAAGTGGGGAAAATGCCACTGTTCGCTGAATGTCTGTGTTTTAACAATAACAACAACAAAATGTAACTGATTCAAAAGATAACACTGTGTTAGAAAATAGGATCCAGACTGAAGAATATTTGGCTTATCAAATATTAAATATGATTCAATAAGGGTTGACGTATTAAATGTATTATAATTAGTAAGAGAAAGGAGTTGCATCAATTGTGGTGAGATGCCCCCTCCTTCCTCATTCTAGGGGGGAAATAAGTCAAGAAGCAGTCAGGCTATCTCTTTCAATGCAGATGCCTTGGTCCAATGTGAGCCTGTTAATGTAGTGGTCAGCTATTATCTAGGTAATGCTGTATAACAAGTAACTTCAAAGTCTTTATTCCCACATATTTAATTCTCACTCACATTTCTTGAGGGCTGTGTCAACTAAACCCTTGTTAGACTTAGCTGGATTCTACATCTTCTTATTCTGAAAACCAGGCTGAAGGCGAAACCATTATAGAGAACTTGCTGTTCTCACAGAGGTGACTCAGCACAAAGACCCAGTCAACCTGCAAAGTCAGACTGGAAGCTTCTGTTCACGTGAAACTAGCATGGTGACGGCTCCCATCCCATTGGTCTGGTTATATCTCATAGCAATATCCAGAGGCAATGGGACAGGGAAGCATGGCAAAGGTGGGGAGGAAACAGATAACTTGGAACAAATAATATAACCTACAATAAAAAGGCACATTGGACTTGACATTTCACGAATCCTCCAATGTCCAACTACACCTTGTGTCATAGTGAAAATTTTTTTGATAGAAAGTGCTTTGTTTAGAATAGTCCCAATTGTGGCTTGGTTCTGCTGGATCAGGTGTATAGCCTTGAGCCAATCATCTGTGGCCAGGACAAGGGGCCACAATTGTATTATATAAAGGTATAAACAGGAGCTGTGGCCAGGGGCAATTTATTTAAGAAGGGAACATGGGACAGGGATACAAATTCACTGAGCTTCTGATAACTGATTGTTGACCTACTGCCCCCACCCATATTACTAATCTCATCACTCTCATCTACTTCACTTTGACCACATTTCTATCATTGTCACCATCACTATCATCTTCACCTTTCTTATCTCAGTGGCTTCACCATGCTCATCATCTGCACCGCTATTACCATCACCTTTGCCCCCCAGCATTGTAATGCACCTTGTGACACAATCTTTGTGACATCCATCCTTCCTTTTACCCACTATGTGGTACCCATAAAGTCTGGGGAGGAAACAAATTCTCCTCCAGTTCAAGGGAGTGGCAGGGGTTTCAGTAATGCCACAAACAGTGTTACCACTTTCACAGTTATTCGTTCAGGGGTGAATAGATGATTCAAGTTGGTCCAATGATTGGCAGATTCAGAACTCTATAGGTCAGTCAGAAGAAAGAGATGGCTCATCTTTCCTTGGACACATGTAAAGGGGGTATGAAGCCCAGGTTGTTGCAACACTTCAGGAGCATAAAAGAAATCAGCCTTAATATGAATCCCATGTTGATGTAGAAAGACAAGAAAGAAGGACACTTGGTATTTTTCTTGGTGACTTCATTGCTTTACTGGACTGATTCTAACCTGCAGCTTGCACTACCTATGTAGATTTCATGTATTTGAGGCAATAAATGTTCTTTATTGTCTAAGTCTACATTGTTTTTTTATTAAAATATCTCAATAACTATATGATCAAATGGATGACCTTACTAAATCCATCAGTGTCACTACTTCTCAACTCTTATCCTTTCCATGACTGTCTCCACAACATTCACAGTCTCATCTCTGGGGGTCCTTAGTTAGAGATGTGAAGAAAAGAAGAATAGGAACATGGCATAGAGATATTTCTCTTCATATTTTTGGCATTTAAAAATGTTCTTCATTTATTTTCCCTTTACCTTTCATATCATTAAACATGTTGGTTCTAAAAGCAATCCTGGGCAGCATAATGCATTTTATGTTCCAAAACTAATAAAGTGATTTTTATATCTGAAAAGAGTTCTAAATTATCTAGGACTGAACATAAAGGCAGCAGGATAGGGTGGGAGATGTATTGAATAAGCTTCCTCTCGACTCAGAATCCAGGAGCCTGCCTTCTAAGAGTCCAGCCACTACTCACATGTAGCCTTGAACACATAGGTCATGTCGATTTCTCTCTCCAGATTTCAGTTTATTCATCTTTAAATTGATACTATTAATCCGGGTAGTCACTAAGTAATCTTAGATTCTAAGGCAGGTCTCAACTTTTCCAAGGAGTGGGGGAAGTATATTTTAATATATCTGGTATTTTTGAATAAGTCATGCATCCAACTTCAGTACCTTTTATATTTATAGAAATAGAAGTGGGATCTTAGACTGTTAAACCAGAAAGGACCATTGAGATCAGCTAACCTGACTCCCTTACATTTGAGATAAGGCAACTAGGGTCTAGAGAGGTGAAGTGACTTATCCACAGGCACCCAGGCAATTTCATGCATGTGCCTTTTGTCCAGCCCTTATTGGCTTAATTTTATGTTTTTCTTGGGGGTAATCCTGTCCTGTCATATCTTCTAATATTAATAATTTCTCAGTGGAAGATGATCTCTTTTTGCTTCCTCACAAGACCATTTCTTCCAAAATGAGATCGTTACATGATCATTTCTGCAGCACCCAATTCCTTCATCTGAACATAAATACAAGTTCAATGAACTACAGTGAGTACTGAGGTCATTCCAACCATTCCTCTGCCTCTGTCATGCTTTCCTGAAAATATTCCAGATGTCATTTTAACCCTGAAAGAATCAGGTTGCAGACACATTAAAGATATGAGTCTGCATACTAAATATTTAAAAAGATGCTGAGGAAAGATTAAGGAAGAGTCCCTTAAATCACCTGCATTCCCTCCCTGCTGGTCCACTTCACTAGTCTTGAATTTGCCTCCCATTTCTGATACATATGTAGGTAATCATTGATAATGGATATAAACAGTTATTGATAATTTTATTGCAAAACTCTCAGTTCTGCTAGCTAATAATCCGTTAGACTTCCTCTTCCAGAGCAAGGAGGGGATGGTTCTCCATGCCCTCTGCTGACCTCCACAAGCTGAGAGCCCAGTGGGAGTCTTTATTTTTCAATTACAAGACCAATTCAAATGGGGGCCATTTGAAAGTAGCTCCCAGGAGCCCTTCCTGTGTACTGAGATCTGTCCTGGAGGTCATCAGCTTACTCTGTTTTGAGTAGCCTGTGTGGCTCAGTAAATCATATACCAAATCCCTGGTCATCCTTGAAAGAAAGGGAGAAAATCTGCATTCTGTGAAATCACACTTTCGGGGCTCCCCAGGGAGCAGGAAGATCCATCTCTTGTTCAGTCTCCTCTAGAAGTCAAAGCTAACAGACTAAGCTGAATATGGATGAGCTTGCCTTGTTGTGACCTTCTTCAACATTCTTCTCCTCTTTCAGACACAGACAAGGCCATGGCTGCAGAACGTGATTGTCACAGAATGCCCTTCCCAGATGCTATTGTGTCAGGAGAGCAGCTGTTGAATAGTGGACCTGGGTTCAAGCCCCGGATCCTGCCACTTCCTGATGGTGTCACTTTGTCACTTAGCATCTATTTATTCATCTCTTAGGTGGAAAGAACACTAACTTCCCAGGGTGGGTGTGGCTGCTATAAATGATAGAGGTAAGGTAATGATATCTGCCATTTTTATTAGTTTAATAGACATCAGGTTGGGAGAATACATTGCTTATGGCTGTCGAACTCAAGAACAGCGTTCCTCTAACTTTAGGATGCACAGAAGTGCCACTTGGGCACCTTATTAAAAGATTCTAGACATTAGCCCCCGAGAACCAGGTTCAGCAGCAATGAGTGCAAGAATTTACATCTTTAACATGAGCTCCAGGTGATGCTGATGCAGGTGGTCCACGATCCATACCTTGAGTAAAATGTCACAAAGAGGAAAATGAGCAGCAAGCAGGGTTAGCAAATATTTGTTGATTCATTGATTGACTCATTGGGGACTCCAGCTCTCACCTGTAGGGGAGACTGAAAGTAGGCATCATTTTATCCCTGAGGTAATCAAGAAACCTCTCCTACCATCTAATTGCATCCTTGCCTGCAATAACCAAAGCCTGAATCTCTTAGTGAAAATGAGAACAAGCCATCAGCATCCCTGTCACATGAACTCTAAAAGTCTTAAATATTTACAGAGAGCAGTCACATCACCCTGCAGGCATCTCGTCTTTTCACAAGACAACTCTTTGATTCATTCTAATTTCAAATCACTACAAAGTTTCAATAAATACTCCCTAATCATTAAAGTCCTGATAAAACAGAAATAAGGATCAAAGTGTATCAGAACTCAATGGGACTTTGGAATTTTTTTAACTCTTATCTCTCATTTGAGAGATGAACAAATTAAAACCTGGAAGATAGATCACACATTGATGACAGGAGAGAGATTTAGACCTCTAGCTTCCGATAGTCCATGTCAGTACTTTGCTGCTCCATGGCATAGATTTGAATCCATTTTATATCATTTTATAATACCTACACCTTTCTTGGTACTACACTGCTCACTGCAGGGAGTGGGGAGATGTATTGACCTAAAAGACCAGTCTCTTCATTAAAGCAGCTCACCACCGGGTGGAGGAAAATAAAACTTAAATCAGTTGTCAAACAGCATAACAGTTGTGAAGTAGGCATCATTGTCTCTGTTTTGCCAAGGTTGAAATTGAAGCCCAAAGTGAGTAACTTGCCCATGACCTATTAGTATCTAAAAGAGTCTAACTTGGAAACATGGTCTTTTAATTCATTTAATCAACAAACATTTATTGCTGGCTTACCTACTATGTGCCTGTCCAATGCTACCTGTTTGCTTCGTAATCATGAACAGAACATTTGTCATGCCTGTATCCTCTCTCGTTAAGCAGATGACGAACTGGCTTGCAGTCATCCTGGGAATTTCAGAGGAAAAGAATGGTAGATCCAGAGAGCTCCGGCAAGGAAAAAGATTCTTTCTTGCCTAACAGAGGTGAAGAGGTAGTCCGTGGGAAGTCAAATTGATCTTTCCTTACTTTTGGGAAGCTCAACCACTAAGGAGGCCCCCCAAAGATGGATGGCTTGTCTTGAGGCTGTAATTAAATTTGCCACAATTATGTTCCTAGCAGTCAAATGCTAAGACTGTGAGGCAAAGAAACACATCTTGGTGGCCCCCACCCACGTTAAATGTTGAATTATCTTACAGTTGATAGTTCCCTAGATTCCTCGACCTTTAAATGCCGAACACTACATGCCTGTTGAATTTTAATCAATTTATTTTTTTCAACTGGAAATGTCAGACTTCTGTATGGAATTACTCGGCACTGCCGATGTGACAAAGACTCAAAGTTCAGTGTCTGAAGTCATGGAATAGCAGAGGGACCAGCATGCATCAGGAAACATAATTTGCAGCCAGCCAAATAAGGAAGTAAGAGAACATCTATTTTTCATTACCTTTCATTTAGAGGTTAGGAGACCTGAATTCATTTTGTCTCCTATCCTCCAGATTGAACAGAGCTAGTGCTAATGATTTGGAAGAAGAGGGAAGATGAAGTGCTAATGATTTGGAAGAAGAGGGAAGATGAAGAGGGAGAGATGGGATCTTACTTATAAAGAGCCTACTGTGCATCTAAAATGTAACCCCATTTAATCCTCACTCAAGCTTTGTAATATAATAAAGAAGTTTTGATTCCCATTTTTTAGAAGAAGAAATCAAACCTCCAGGAAACTTGCTAGTTCCTGCAGGGCATATAAATGGCCAAGCAGCATTTTAACTGCAGACTTGTTGTCTCCAAATCTCATGTTCATGCCATGACCCCACTGCAGAGACCTGAGTCAGTATTCCTTTACTTATTTCTTAGAGTGAGAGTCAGTCTTCAAGTGTGTTTAAGCTCAACACAACTGGTTGGTTCCTGTTGTCTAGTTTCCATTGACTCTTGGCTTAACCCAGAGACTTCACATGTGTATATTTTTGTAGTCGGGTAAATAACTTCCATAGTACTTATCTTCTACAAAAACAAAACTCCACAAACATAACTAGTCACTAATCTGACCACGAGGAAGAGTTCCTAGAACATAATAAACACTAATAAATATTTGTTGAATTTTTATCTTTTTGCAGCTCTCTCTTTTTACTTACTCTTATTCTCTCTTTCTCATTCTCTTTCTCTTTTCCCCCTTGTTATATGTTCCAGCATTTATCTCTAGGTTAAGAAAATGCCAAACCAATCTTAGAAATTCATAGGTCTCCCCCTTCACTGAGTCATTACTGTCTTCTTGGCTGGCTAAATAAAGCTAACATTTAAGTCACAGAACAGGCCCCAAGGTAATAATGGACAAATGGGACGTCACTAATCAGCAACTAGTTTTGCCTTTTAAGAGGTGGCTGTTTGACCAAGTACACAGCCCCAAACCCCTGCACCCCACCTATATGCCCACTTCCTGTCTACAAAACTACTCACCCAGTAGGCTTAGTAGACAGTAAATTCCTAGGCAGCAGTGAGCTTGTCCAGGGCTGTCACTGCATCCTGGCTCCATCTACCCATAGAGGGAGGTACTAAAACTTCAGCAGTTACAGCAGGCAGACTTAGCACCTTTCAGTTGGTTTTTACACTAGCTGGTCCCTTGGGGGAAAGGAACCTACAAATGCCCCAATCTTCCACCTGCTATGCATCTTCTCAAGGTATAGTGAGCTCCAAAGCACACAGTGGTGGAGCAGACAATATCAATGCATACATATACTTGAGAGAATTAGTGAACATAACAGCTATTACTTAGCTTCCCTGGACTGTGTCCATTAGCTGCTCCTGTGTTTCTGTATCTCCCAATTTTTCAAAAGGATTCTGAAATCTAGATATATATGTGAAATGTGCCAATCTTAAATAGTGTTTCGAATGTCCTAAAGGTAGTGTGTAGCTGTGGAAACCTCTTCTTTTTAGTCCTGCAAGAATCATTCTCTGGAAGCGGTGTTTTCTGACCCCTGGACATTTCTTCATGCTATTCCTGCTACCTGGAATGCTTGGCCTCTGGCCCCAACTATCCACATTCTAAGATGCTACCTCCTTCAGAAGGCTCTCCCCAGCTGGAGCTGACCTTTCTCTCCTCTCACTCCCACAACATGTTTTATGGACTTTAATAAAATGTAATGTTTTGTAGACTTTGTGTGTGTGTGTGTGTGTGTGTGTGTGTGTGTGTGTGTGTTGCTAGGGATTGAACCTGGGGTGTGCTCTGCCACAGGGCTACATCCCCAGCCCTTTTTAATTTTTTTATTTTGGAACAGGGTCTCACTAAGTTGCACAGGCTGTCCTTGAACTTGCACTCCTCCTGCCCCAGTCTTCCAAGTGGCTGGGATTACAGGTGCACACCATCATGCCCATCATATTTTATAGACTTTTGAGTTCCTTGGTTTTTATGAAAATTTCCATTCTCCTCTTCCCGTATCTCTTATCCCTAGGACTAATACTCAGTATTTCTTGAAGAAAAAGTTGAATGAGTGAACTAATGAGCAAACAAAGAGTACATCTGGTGTGATAGAAAGAGCATGAACCTTGGAGACGGACTAGGGACTTTGTGTTCTAATTTTGGCTGTGGCACTTATTAGCAGTGCAATCTTGAAAATACTACTTTCATTGTCATTAAAAGAAAGACAAAGATATCTATACTGCCAGGTTGCTGTGGTGACTAAAGATGCGGTTCAGAGCCTGGATCTTTGCTTTCATTTCTCCTATCATCATATTTCTCAGGCTCAGTTGATTAGAAGAATCACTGAGCGGCCCAATGTTAATCATACCGATTCCAGGGCCCGCCCAAGGCATATTGAATCAACACCTCTTGTGGATCGGCTCAGGGATGTGCATTCTTATTCTCAGGAGAATCTGTAAATAAAGCACATTCACTGTCACCATTGTGTATCTTCAATAGCCGCCTTCCTGATGTCTCAAAGAATTTCCACCTGCCGGGGTCACCCTTATTGCTAATATTTAAAAAAGAAATGGAGCAAGCCTTTATTTTTGTCTCTCTTGTTATGAAGCTGTTTTGTCAGTGAAAGAAGCCACAAAAGATTCAAACAGAGGAGTTTTACTTTGGAATTATTAAAAATGTATTTCTTGATTCCTTAGGATTTCATTAAAATGTTCCCCAAAATAAGCCAGACACAGAAAGACAAGTATTGCATATTTTCTCTCCTATGTGGAAACTAAAATAAGAGAGATGACCTGAGAGTAGAAGAGGGATTACCAGGGACTTGTGAGGGGACTAGGGAAAGGAGGGGCGAGGGTAGAAGAAGAATGGGTAGACACGATCAACGTGCAATGTATGCGGGTATGGAAATATCACAGTGAATCTCATCAATTTGCACAACTGATTTGTATTAGAAATTACGATAAAAATTTTAGTTCCACAAAGGCTGGGATATTTCTGTTCTGTTTGTTGCTCTATCGCCAGAATTTTGAATGGAGCAGAGCCTAACACATAGGTGTTCAGTAAATGTTCTCTGAATTAGGATCAGAGAACTAATTTCACAGCACATATGCTCCAAAAACAGGCTCACATTCCAAATATCAGCTGCCTCAACTCTCCTCCCAAAGAGCAACTATGGTAAAACCATGCAAAGAACACTTTAGGTCTCAATTCAAAACCTCAGTAGCTGGAAGTTTAGCAGAATATTTACAGTCATGATATAACAATGTCATAACCTATCTTCTAATTTGCCACTTTATATACTGTCCAACCACATATTTTATGAAATGTATTCAAAATATAGATAAGAAGATGTAATACAAGAACTGGGATTACCATCCTTCAGGGAAGGAAATATGGATGTTTCTGATGGAAGCCAAGTCAGGAATCCTGAATTTTTCTGTTTGGAACCACAATAGGAAGGAGAACTAGAAGTGACATATATACTCAATTGGTATATTGGTTTACACAACAGCAGTAACGAGAGTGAACTGAGAAAAAAATTGGCATTGAATATATATGTTTGTTTATATAATCCAGGGGAGCAGTATTATGATAATCAACTGATTAAATCAGGAGTTATCTGCAATTTGGCAATTAATCAAAAATAATTATGTATAAAGTGAAATGAAAACACCCTTTGTCAAATTAGGAAGCATGATAAAGTTTTGCTACCAGGTGGCCAAGACACAAAAAGCAATAAATAAACAGCAAACAAATAAATAAGTTAATATATAAATAAAACAGAAGCAAAATGCTCCTGGAACAGGAAATATTATGTAGCTGAATGGGATCATGGGGAAAGATAATTTAAGATTTCACAACCAGTTTATATAAAAGGACATTGGCTTAGTTTTGCTTATTCCAGCATGGCTCCTTTGGTAAAGTAACTTACTTTATTTTGCTCCTTCTGTTTAATAAGATTATATGCCAATGTCCTTTGTCCTGTGGCTTTGATGCATCTCCAAGTAGAATAGGTAGAGTATGTATCCCTCCTCCCCCCACCCTCATCCCCATTCACTTTGAGCTTGGTAATGTGGTTTGTTTCCGTCCATGATATGTTACCAGACATTCAATGAATAGAGGATTTAAATGTGTTTCCTTGATTTGTCTTGGACACTTGAACTTCTCTTACCCTCCATTAGAAAAACATGCCTTGGATAACCTCTGGGTCCAGAACTGAACAACTGTCACATGAGTTTGACACACAGCCTGAACCAGAGAATACCCTCTGCAACTTTTCAGGTAACCAGAAACTCATGAGTGAATCAGGATCATTAGTGATTTTGCTATAAACCATCATGATTTTATGCAACACGACCACAGTGAAATTTGATTACTATAGTTCTCACATACTGTTACTTCTGATACTGACTAATATTATTCAGGATGGAGTTAATTCACATCACAGGAATTGCCTCAGATCCTTGCATGGGTAGAACCTAGACTACAAGAAGTTTTTCAATTTACAGAATCTCTGGTAGAACTTCATGTAGCTATTTTGTGACAGACTGGGTAGTATGTATAACAGAGACCAGTCATAAACCCTAAAACTTATAATGGTCCCTGTTTTTTACCTTGAATACTAACTATAAGTGGAGGTTGGGTCATATGATATTATGACTAATTATGGCCAAAATCGTTATTGCTTAAGAAATAATGGATTATGCTGCAATGATAAACAATTTTGAAACCCCAATGGGTTAGCAAAACACAGGTATATAGTTTTAGTGATGCAAATTCCAAGTGACCCTCGAAAGTGGTTACCCTCCTTATGTGACACAGTGACACAGGATGTGCTATCTAGAAACATGGCCTCCACGGCCAATATACCAAACAAAGCAAGTACAAAGCATGTCAGAGATAAATCACATGGCAGAAATTACCTACATTATTCACTTCATATGCCCCATTGCTCAGAGCTAGACACATGGTTCTAGCTAACTACAAGGCAGTGAAAAGCATACCATTAACTTTAATATTAAGGAAGTATAATATTAAGTATTATAGAACTGGATGGTAAGAAACATTAGAAACTGAACCATAATTTCATATTGTTTGTTTAATTAAATTGAGAAACTAATCAGTGGGTTGTCAATGTATGAATGAGAAATACTGTGGTGAGACCATAGGACAGTCGCTAGCTGATGGATACATGAACACACTTTTTAAAGAGTGTCCCAGAGGATAACTAGTGATACACAAAGTTAAAGCCAGTATCTCTATTACCATGAAAGAATAGTTATCAAATGTTCACCGGCACTCTGAAAAGTGGAAGCCTTCAAGAAACCTTTTTCTATACCTCTGTCTGGGGTAACAAACCTATCGAAGATAATTGGAATCCCATAGGGAGAAGGGCACAACCTTTTGATCCCACTTGGGAGCAGAACAGTAAAGGACATGTGGTAAAAGGGTGGAGCATTTAAGTCTCTCCCTAGGCCTAGATATCTCTGGGGTAGAGAAAACATTCCCAAATTGCTCTGAAGCCATCCAACCATTAAAAGTTCTGTGCAACAGAGAATTGTGTTACACTGAAATAAGACACCGTGTAGACATGCAGTATTCCTGAGAGGGGAAAACAACTGCTCCAGGGGTCATGGTTGGCGGGATGGGGTTGATATGGGAATTTGTAGCCACGGCTCACAAGCATTTAGCTGCTATATAATGGGCTACACTCTCCGATAAGACACCAGTGGCCAAAGAACTGAAATTGTGAATTGGGTAAAATAACCACAGGGATAATAAAACTATTTTATAGGCTTAGAAAAATAGAAAGCAGTGTTTCAAAATGAGTCATACGATACAATTTGTAGGTCCATACAGGAAGAAAAATTGGTAATAGTTAGGGAGTTAATAAGAGGGAGCTAGATAAAAGCTGTGTTTTCATGTCTTGGGTGTGATTTTATTTACAACATCTCTATTGGGTGTATAAAGTAAAATCTGGCTGGGAAGTAGCATTGTCTAGACATGACCCCCAGAAGTACCATTTTACTTTTGTTCCTCCCAGCAATTGTGTTAAATTTGTAACCACCCCAAGCAACCACACTTTCTGAGTATACACTGCTGGACTACAGGCTCTATTTTCCCAGCTCAGCTCAGAGTCCAAGAGACCTGGTGGGGCTTCTGTAAAACTATCTGATTTTGCCCAGGAAATGTTGGTGCTGTAGATAACTTTTTTTCTAATGGTGAGAAAAGATGAGGTGATTGTAATATTGGGCTGACAAACTGTGTGTATCCATGCAAATAAAGTAATACATGCTTCTGTCAGTGCTCTTGGGAGGCAACTGCCTTCAAGGCTTTGGGGTCCCTAACTGTTGGTCTTGCTATATTGCCTGAGAATAAATGACACACTTCACAAAGAGTCTACAGTATTTGGGTCAAAATTTTAAGAGCTAGGACTGTCTAGGAGTGTCACTCCTGAGCTTAACATTCTAAGATGAATTAGAATTTGCCTTATTTGTAGGTCATCTTGCATACAGTAGAAAACGCATGAATCCAATTCTACACACACACACACACACCACACACACACACACACACACACATACACATACACATACACTTATTTATGGTGCATATATGCATATATGGTATATATATATCCATATATAAAATATCTATATAATACATATAATATTACATGTATAATACGTATGTGTATATAAAATATGTAATAGACATATTTGTTTATATATGCATGCAAATAAGTTGATATATATTTGTGAAAATTTATATATATTTGAAAATTTGTGAATTAGGAGGTCCAAACTGCTGGGATACACTCTCTCCATCCACATCTGACAATTTGGTCATTGCTGGGTTAACTATTGTTATTTTAGTGGTCTTGTTACAGGAAACACTAGCTTCCTTTAATTAACCATGGATTTTGGCCAAATACAAGGGTTTCTGTGCTTTCAAGAGCTGAAGACTACTACTTTCACCTTATTTTTAAAAAATACCAATTAGTAAGAAAAATTAAGTGGCAAAATGTGTCAGATATCTTGGAAAATCCTTTCCAGAACTTCATTTCAGGGTTGCAAGCATCCCCTTATCTGAGGTCAAGAAGGGACTAGATGTACTTTCACCTGGAGACCACAGAGCAAAAAGTTTGTGACATTTAAGTCTCAGGAGATAATTTATGTAAGTTGTTGTAAAGGTAGAGGATAAATATTGAGATATTCTGCAGTCTTTTTGTCTTACATAATGACATGATATATTTCATGCTTACGACTTTGTCATTTTCCTATTAATTAATAGGAGAAAACCTGACCTACTCTACAATATTTCTACAAGAGGAGAGGGAACCTAATTTACAGAGCTGCATTTGAAAAAGGAACAGTTATAACTGAATGCAATTACTGCCAGAAATATTGTGGAAATGGGGGGAAAAAGATGTTGTTAAAGGAACTATTCTTTACATGTGTCTTTTGGAGTTCTGCCCTGTTCACTCCCTGCTCGGTGAAAACAATCAAGTACATCTTCAGTGATCCCTAAAATATCAACAGCCCCCTAGTATTCATGGGGCTCTTCCATTTTTCCTATGGGATCTTCTTACTCCTTGCAAGTAAATTATTTATCTCATTTTCATTCTGCATATTGCAAATGTTTCCTTTCTTCTTGTATGAAATCACTGAGCCCAGGCATTTTTTTCTGGTGTAATATACCACTCACAAAGAGATTAAATTACATCATAGCTGACTCCAATGGAATGTGACAATAAAATGTTTTAATTTGGGGAATTCATCACTTCTTCCTTAGTCTTTATTTCTCTGTCGTATGCTCTCTTCTCAGTGGGGAAGAGAGATGTATTATTTATCCATCTCCCTCAAACCACAATATAAATTCTATGTAAATTTAACATTCCATGTAATTAAAGACCCTTGGCCATTTTAACACCTGCATTTTCTCATTGGTTAGTTCCTCCATAAGTGCAAAATCCCCTCAGCTCCCTTGTCTCCCAAGACTCCATTTCCAACAACACAAATGAGCTTGTGTGTGCATGTGTGTGCATGCACACACATCTAAGCACAAACACACACTTCTTTATCTTTACCGGTACCTTTTCCCTCTTATTTATTTTCTTAGGAGCCTCAAAATCTTTCCCAGTTTTAGTGTGGTCCTGGGGATTGAACCCAGGGACTTTCTTCCTCTGATCTATACCCCAGCCTTATATTTATTTATTTATTTATTTATTTATTTATTTATTTATTCATGTATTCCTTTAGAAACAGGGTCTCACTAAATTACTCCATGCTGGCCTTGAACCTGTGATTCTCCTATCTCAGCCTCCCAAGTACCAGGATTACAGGTATGTGGCACCATGCTCGGTTTCTTTCCCATTTTTTAATGCAGAGTAGTTAAGCACTTTTTTCATTCCTCCCTAATCAATCTATTGTATATTGGTAATCAAAGCAACCATTGGAATTAAAGGTGAAACCATTACTTGAAAGAGAAATGATCCTGCTTCCTGCTAATCTATCCCAGAAACAATTCCAAGCAGCTATGACTTTTTTGAGTGGGAAAGACCAGCTGCAAGCTCCAGGCAGAGAGCAAATGTTTCTGTGAAGTTCATTGCTATAAGAGTCTAATATTAGAATTTTGGCTGGCTCATTTAGGCACTTAATAAATACTGACTAAAAATATTAATGAATAAAAAGCTTACCCATTGCTCTATAAAACAAAGGACCAGAAGAATACAAAGAAGTGGCTAGTAGTGGAATTTAAGGTCCAGCTGACAGTGGGTAATGGAGATATACTTGGGGAAATGGGACTCTTAGATATCCTCAAACATGCTAGAGGGCTATCATCACTTAGCATCCATGCCTGTAGTCTTTTCCCAGGACTCTCCCCTTTAGCAGAGCGAGTCAGTGAAGAGAGCATTCACCCTCCCTACTCTCTACTCTGTTCCCTTGGTCAACGACACTCTTTCCACTGCCAGCCCTGCTCTCCACACAGCCCGCATACACACAACACACATGCACACATACACTTTGCCTAGTTAACCCCTGTCCATATTATTTCCTCACCAATGCCCTCTCTGCCTCTATCATGACTAAGCCAACCCTCCTGTCAGACATCCTCAGCAGTCTACACTTGTGTGTCTATGTCACCATGCATTTTCCTTCTCTCCACAAGTATAAGCCTACCCCACTGCTAGACACTTCATAGGCGATCAAACATTACCCACTGAATGAGCTGAGAGGAGACACCCTCAACATGGTAACTGTCTTTTTTTGGGCGAATCATTATCTAGCTTTAAAGCTGACATTAAAATGACGAATTGGACTATAGACAAAGACTGTAAAAATCACAGCCATGAATACAAGAGAAACTTTTCACCACGTGCCTCCCTTGCTAATCACAAACACCATTCACATTCAAAAATGAGTTTGGCCAAGAGGACTATTGATTTCTCTGTGCTCTGCACTGGGCCTGTGCTGAGAGGCCAGCTTTCAAGAGGTAGAAAACAGCCTGCCCTGATTCCACTTGGCCTCTGTTTGCCTCCAGCTCACACATGCCTGCCCAGCCATCAGATTTAATTAAAGGGCAAGACAATAGCAACAACAACAGAAGCAGGATCGTTGAGAGACCTTGCTTGTTCTGGAAGACAGAACATTAAGAGGGGATTTTCAAAAGGCAAATGGGCAGAGCAGAGATCCCTGGAGCTATCATGTGGGAAGGACAGATCTCTCTGCTGTGGTCAAAGAAGGCATAAGCCATAGTTTCTGAAGGCAGAGTGAGAAAACGGGATCTTAACACTTTTCATCCACGATGACACCTGGAGATGTTCAATCTGCAGGTGTCTGCTCCCACAGCCCCTACTCCAAATAAACAGTGTCGGGTCTGCCAGGGCAGCGGGGCAGGTTATGAGAACAGTTCAAGGTGAAGTGTTGGTGAGGGAGAGAAAGGTTCCCATAATAGGAGGAAGGCAAGGCTACCCTGAGGCGGACGCTCCATCATCCTCATGATTGATATCAGCACCCTTCCCACCACAAGCCCTCCTTTTATCTTCCCCAGTCCCTCCGCACACTTTTCTCCAGCCTTAGCCCACATACTTTATTTTCTTCTCTCCTTTATATCTGGCTCAGCATTGCAACACCCACTACCAATCTTCCTTGTGATAAGGGAACACATGTGCAGAGAAGGGAGAAAAACTGAAAGACAAAGTCAAAAACTTGGGTAATGGATAGGGAAGAGGAAAGGATAAGGGGACTCAGAAGTTTTGCCCCATAATTCAGTGTACCCTTTGTGAAATAGTTGCATTAAAAAAGAGGTGATTGTTTCTCCCATATCCCTAAATTTTTGTCTGAAAAATTTCCAACTCTCAGAAAAACCAAAAGTAAACTCTAGTGAAAGCATTTATAATGTTATATAGATTCACAGTTGCTAGCACTTTCCACATTTGCTTTATCTGCTTGTGTATGCACACACACACACACACACACACACACACACACACACAGACTTTTTTTCTGAGCCATTTGAAAGTAACTTGTATACATCATGGCATTTCAGCTGTAAATATTTATAATATATTTTTCGAGCACAAGAACCTTGTCCGATGTCACCGTACTACCACTACCGTGCCCACAAAATTTAACACAGATCTGGTAACTGCCTAACATGTAACTCACCTTTAAATTCCCCATGTGTCCTTCAAATGTCCTTCATAGCTCCTTTAAAAATCGAGGAAACAAAGAGCTCTCATTACATTTGGTTTATATACTTTTGTTTATTCTCCTTTAATATACAACAGCCATCTACTCTATTCATGCATTTGTGTATGTATGCATAGGTTATTTATTTACATATGTATCTATGTACCTATCTGTCATTGACCTCTCTTCTATTTATTATCTTTTGTTGGGGACAATTTTTCAGTCTAAGTTAACTAGTTGACTTTTTTTATACACTGGGAATTGAATACAGGGGCATTCTATCTTCATGCTACACCCCATCTTTTAAATTTTTTTTTTATTTGGAATCAGGATCTTGCTAAGTTACTAAGGCTGGCCTTGAACCTACGATCCTCCTGTCTCAGCCCCCAAGTACTGGGATTATAAGTGTGTGCTACTGTGATCAGCTTAGTTGTCTTTAAGAATGTTCCTAAATTTTGGATTTTTGTGTTTCCTCATGACAAATTTATGCTAATTTTAGGCCAGCTATTGTGTGACTGACATTAAATCTCACCAGCAGGCACATAATGTCTGTTTATCCCATTACTAGTGTAGCTGTATTTGATCACTTGGTTACAGTAGTGGCCACCAGGTTTATAAAAGACCTTTCTTCTATAATTAAGAAGTGACTTTGGGATGATGCTTTTGAATCTCATGAACATCCTGCTTTCTTATTGATGTTTTGTTGAATTAATTTTTTTGATGGTTAAAAATGCTGATTTTCTATTAATCTTCAATCATATGACATACATTCTTCAGTGTTTCTGTGTATGTCTGTGGGGGTGTTGTGACTTGGGAAAGAGACCCCAAAGCGCGAAGGATGAAGCCCACCATACTGACCACATCCTGCTTAAATTTTAAATTGCCCCATGTGTGGATGGATATTTTCCTTTATGAATGGTCTTTGCTGTGGAGGCTAAGCCTCCAAGATCTTTGGGTGAGTGAACACCACACCACAGATGCCGGCTTCTTCCTGGCCCTCTGAGCATGAGAAAAACACAATGTTGTAGAAGGAATTTGGCTAATCTACCATGGAGTCAAAGTAGGGAAACACTCTTGCATACTGTACATCCGATTCCTTGTTAAGGAATGAGATTGGCTCCGTAAGGGACCTATCTGGGGTACAACCTGGGGGCCAGGTTGGAATAGTTGTTATGAGAGGGATGCATTAAGCACTGTCAAGTTGATAAAATTCAATTCCTTGAGCACAGGTTGACCAGGACAAGAGGAATAAAAGAGAATGTGCAAGAAATAGACATTCTAATGAATGTCAGAGACAGGTAGGAAGGGGGGACACTGGGGCTCCCTCATCTTCTCCAAGACTCTGAGAATTTATTGTAGGATAAACACAGACCCCCTCTTCTCAACAGAGTTTTGTGCTATAGGAGAGCTGAGTGGGTTAATTGACTCAAATATCTGATTGGGGGAAGCTATGGTCATAGAGGTGGTTGTCCTGTCCACCATGACACTCTTGACCCCCTCCTGATCTCCGTTTCTCAGCTGCAGTAGGATTTGGTCTTATATGACATTGCAACAAAGCTGAGATGTGATAACCTCTCCATTTCTACCTGGCAAGGAAATTCCTGCAGAGATTAAAGAAGGGGAAGGTGAGTGTGTGTGTGGGTGGGGGGCATGGTTGCGGGGAGAAGGTGGAGATGGGCTGTTTAAGTCTACGGAACAATGGAGCAATTTTGAGATTAGGGCTTTGGCTTCTGCTTTCTTTTTTTATACAAAGACAGGCTCTGTGAAGGGAAGTCGTGCTGGTTCATTGTGATCTCACCTCCGCTCGGCTCACACGGTTTCGCTCAGGTTCATTTCTGACCCACTTTCTGCGTCTCCTTTGCGTGTTTCCTTCAAGAGCAGTTTCAGCTCCCAGCCCCAGCCAGTACCTTGCTTAAATTGCTTTAATCTCCAAGTGCTTTTTATATTGATTTTAAACAGTTAAGCTGCCAATCAACTCCTCTCCTTCAGCAGCAGCCCAGGGCAGAGAGATTAAAACAACAAACAAACAAGGCCAGCGTGAAGAAGTGGGTTAGACTTTTCAAATGCATGTCAGAGGCTACCTGCAGCTCCTCTGTGCCCCTCCCTCCATGGAGGTGCAAGATTCTTAGCATTTAATGAACACTTGCTCTGCGCCAGGAACCACTCTAAATACTGTACTCAATCCTCACAGTATCCTTTGACGCAAATACTACTATTATGTCCATTTAACAGAAGAGAAAGAAAACGTAGGCTTAGGTCATGTGAGTTGTTTGGGGTTATCTAGCTGGTCAATGGTAGAGCATGATGCCAATATTTGGCTCTAGGATAATAACTAACAGCTAGTAAGCTAGAAGGATTCGGTGTGTGTGAGTGTTCATGTGTGTGTATGTGTGTGTGTGTGTGTGTGTGTGTGTGTGTGTGTGTGTTACTGGGGACTGAACCCAGTGGCATTCTACCCTTTCTTTTTTTTATTTTGAAACAGGCTTTTGCCAAGTTGCAGAGGGTCTCGCTAAGTTGCTGAGGCTGTCCTCAAACCTGAGATCCTCCTGTCTCAGCCTCCCAAGTACTGGGATTATAGGCATGTGCCACCACTCCTGGCTCTACAAGGATTCTTTTGCATTGCTACAAAAGTTCTCCCTGCCTATGGCACCCAGGAGCAGGAATTCCATCTTCCAGGAAAACAGAGGGAAGGTGTTTCGGTTAGCATTCTCACTGCTGTGATTGACTCAATAAGACCTATATCACACACAACTCAGACAAAGGAAGATTGATTTGCTCACAGTTTTGGAGATTTCAGAGGTTCACATTATGTCAGGCCGGGTCTGTGGAGCTCAGGGCATGGTGGCGGGAAGCAGAGAGAGGGTGAGAATAAGAGATCTGCTCTCACATCATGGAGGCCAGAAGCAAGAGAGTGAGTGGAGGTGGGGGGATCATATATAATCCCCAAGGTTACACTCCCAGGGACCCCTCCTCAACCAAATCCCACCTCCAACATGGATGCTTACTGTCTTTGAGGTCTCAGGGGACATTTTACATCCAAATCTCTACAGAAGGTTTTATCCCCTTAACTTTTTAAATGCATCAAGTCCTAATTATGTGCAAGCACTAAACTTGACCTTGGAGTTATGGAGGTATCTCAGATGCAGCTGTGGCTTATGGAGACCTCAAAGTCTAACACAGTCTCATCACAGAAAATGCATCTCCTGGGGAAGATGATGGTAGGGAGGAGAAAGAGGCAAGTGTGGGATTAAGCAGCTCTTCCTCCTTCAAGTCATGGCTCAAACCTCACCTCTTCCAGGAAGCCTTCCTTGGCCATCCAATGTTACTTCCCTCTTCTCCCATCACTTGCTGTTAAAAGTTCCAACTGTTGGGTCATTTATCTGTCTCGCCCACAATATTAGGGGCTAGAAAAATGCTATCTTGAGGGTCAATCCTGGCCCACCACCTGTTTTTAAGAATCAAGGTTTCTTTTTTTTTTAATCTTTCTATTTTTTTTTTTTTTTGATACTGGGATTGAACCCAGGGGCATTCGACCTCCGAGCTACATCCCCGGACCTTTTTTATTCTTTATTTTGAAACATGGTCTCACTAAGTTGCGGAGGGCCTCACTAAGCAGCTGAGACTGGCCATGAACCTGTGATCCTCCTGTCTCAGCCTCCCAAGTACTGGGATTATAAGTATGCACCACCATACCCAGCTATGAATCAAGTTTTATTGGAACATAACCATAGCCATTCGTGTGAATATTGTCTGTGAGTGTTCTTGAGCAACTCAGAATCGAACAGTTGATCAGAGACTCTCTGGCCTATAAAACCCAAACTAGTCCTTATTTTTCCCTTTTCAAAAAGTGTTTGCTGACTCCTACACTTGACTATGAAAGTTTTTTAGGGCAGGAAGCATTGCCCTTTATTTCTAAATCTGTAGTCACCGGCACTCCAGGAGTAGGGTCATTCTGGTTGAAGCTTACATCTGCCATCCTTGCAACAGAATCATTTAATCCTGGCCTGGGGAAGGTTCTTAAAATGACAGGTTCCTGCTGGACAGAGAGGTGGAGGGGATGCTAGAACTCCTACTCAGCGCTTCTGTTTCCCGGCTCAATGCACATCCTACTGAGGGCACTACAAATCGATGGCAATTTTGCAACCCAAACTCAGGTCTGCTGAAACCGTTCTGTAAGAACTAACACACATCAGGAAGAGAGGATTGGGGGCATGCAGAAGGAACGAAGTGGAGACAAAAGAAAAATAGACCCCGTGTGGGATGGCTTGCCACTTCAATTTTCCTAGGGGGTGACATAACTTCTGTGACAGGTAGGCTATTTTTGTTCTTCATTAGGACTCTTATTAATCTGGTGTTGGAAGTCTCTAACTGCACCTGCTGTGTTAGAGATCGTAAAGTGGTGTTTATAATGTCACATCTATCTTGGGAAGGACAGAGCAGGAGCCGGTGTGAGGGTGGGCAAGCAACAGATTGGATGGTGGGTAGAAATTACCTGCACAATTTCCATGCTCTGAGCAGGGAAGTAGCCCTGGGTGTTTGAGTGAACACTCCATGAGAGCAATTGCTGGCAAGAGGGTCATCCGTCTTGCAAGAGAACATTATTGCCCGAGTTGCAGCACCAGGAAAGGGTTCAGGGTTTTGAATGCTGCTGGTGTCACAGCTGGTTTCCCCCAAGTAGTTCCCAGGGAAACCGTGCCATTTTCAATGGACTGGCTGCAACCCACAAAGAGGCCTGGGCATCAGGAGGGAGATGTGAACCTGTGGAAGGGTGTGGACTGTGATCCCTAATGCATATGACTGAGAGATTGCTAGTGAGTGGCAGGCTGAGCTTGGTTTCATTGAGATCTTGCTGTACTGGATTGCTTTGTAGCTTGAATCAGAGAACCCTGAGTCCTGTGAGAGCCTATGTTCTTCCTTACCTGGTGGCAGGTAAGAAATCTGCTGGCTTGTCGTGGGCTGAGGGTCATTAGAACTTCCTATTTAAAGAGGTGCTAAAGGTTGTGAAGTTCTCTCACTTAACTGACAATTAAAATTCAATGATGGAGCTCTAATGACTGATAGTAAGCAGCCTTAACTTGAATGCCTCTTTTCTTGAAGAACTGATATCTTCCCAAAGAACACCATAACATCTTGGGTCAAATTAACTATTAGAAAGTTGTAGACTATGCACTTCATACCATACCCCTAGCAGTCTTCTTGTTGCAGAATGAGCCCCATCTTGCTCTCACATAACATGTCTTAAGTATTTACAGATGGTTTCCTTTCTACCTCTACCACCCACACCCTGAGTATTTTTTTCTCTATGTTACATAATCTCATTTCCTTCAACCATTTCCATAGACATATTTTTTTTTTTGGAAACACACCTCAACCTGTGTTTAGCCTTCTTTTAGTTACTATCCAGAATAAATTCAGTGATTCAATGCTTTTTTCCTCTGCTAAATGAGCTTCTCTCATGAGGTGAAATGCATTGATAAAGAATAACTCTCAGATGTCAAAACAAATCTGTTCTCAAAGAGAAGTCCTCATGTGACCAGGCATGGTGGCACATACCTGTAATCCCAGTAGTTGGGAGGCTGAGACAGGAGGATCACAGCTTCAAGGCCAGCCTCAGGAATTAGTGAGACCCCATTTTCAAATAAAAAAAAAAGGGCTGGGGTTCTGTCTTGGAGGTAGAAAACACCTCTGAGTTCAAGTCCCAATATCAAAACCAAACAAACAAAAAATCCTTATACTCTTATTTAAGGTGTAAGTCCAAAGACAAAGAATCATCCAGTGGGGGAGAGGTTAGCCACTGTAGATCCCCTTACTTGATTTCAAAAGCACTATCCCAGTCATCAGAGCACTGAGTCTTTTGGTTTAAATACAATATTGTTGTTTCTTAGATTTGTGAACATGTGTTCATTAAGTTTGAAATTATTTCGTCTAAGAGATCTCTCTGGAAAACAACATAAAAGTAACCTGGATGGTTGTAGTGAGGATGATTATCCTTCAGCGAGGCTCTGCCAGTTGACACCACTCACCTCAAAACCAACCCTTTCTTATTGAATACAGCACTTTGAAAATGCAAAGCTAATTTTCTTGAGATAAAACACGGCATTTCTGTTTTTATTTTTTTTTCTCTAAAGTTGTGGCAAGAATCTCTGTTCTTATAGTTATTCTGGTGATTCCTAAGCCTTTGTGTGGACAAAAGACATGGCATTTTATTTGGATCAGAACTTTTTTTTTTTTTTTTGCGGTACTGGGGATTGAACACAGGGGCGTTCTACCTCTGCGCTACGCCCCCGGCCCTATTTTTTATACTTTATTTTGAAACCGGGTCTCACGAAGTTGCGGAGGGCCTCACTAAGTAGAGAGAGAGAGAGAGAGAGAGAGAGAGAGAGAGAGGGAGAGAGAGAAAGAGCTGAGGCTGGCCGCGAACCCGGATCCTCCGGTCTCTGCCTCCCAAAGAACTGGGATTACAAGCTTTGGATCAGAACTTTTTTAAAAGAGCCAAGCTGTGGAAAGTCAACAGTGGAGAAATCCAAGAATTCATCAAGCCAAGGTTGTCACTTCTTGAGTGAGGAGCAGGTGAGTGGAAAACATAGCTGTCCCTGGACTGGGGCGGAACATGAGCCACTGCTTCCCAATGGCCATTAGTTAACTGGTGCCAAAATTGGAGTCTCACCAACATCAGAAACACAGTCATAGCTGGGTATGGTGGTACACACCTATAATTCTAGCACTTGGGAGGTTGAGACAGGAGGACTGCAAGTCCAGGTCAGCCTCAGCAACTTAGTGAGACCCTGTTTCAACATAAAAGAAAAATAAAGCCTGGTATGGTGGTGCACACCTGTAATCCCAGTACTTGGAAGGATGAGACAGGAGGATCCCAGATTTATGACCAGCTTCAGCTACTTAGTGAGACCCTGTTTCAAAATAAAAAATAAAAATAGGGCTGGGGGTGTAGCTCAGAGGTAGACTGCCCCTGGGTTGAATCCCCAGTATCACACACAAAAATAAAAAAAAAAAAAAATAACAATAAGATAGGGCTAAGGGTGTGACGAATGCCCCTTGGGTTCAATTCCCCGTACAAACATGAATAAATAAATAAAGAAACACAGTCATTGAAAACTTGACAGTTTGTGTACTGTATGCATTTCATTCTTTTTATCCTTTTACTTTTCCTTTGGCTTTTTATAATAACATTCTTCTCAACAATGTCTGTCTGAGATACGCTGAGGGGAGCTCTGGATGGGGATGGCCCAGCACTGGAGTTCAGTGTTAGAGGGGATCTGGGCACCACAGGGTAGGTTGGTGATGACAGCTACACAGTGTCAGAGAGAGTAGATAAGTACCCTCCAGCGGGCTATGGCAAAGCCATCTACATAGGACTTTCAGGTACCCTAGGGTGCCAGGCACAACCTATCCCACAGGGTCCCCCAACCCACAGGGCAGGGAGAGGTCAGAGATTCTGCAAACACTACAGCCTCCATGGACAGCCCCCACACCTCTCATTTTTATCTTCAGCTTTCACATGCATTGTAGGTCGTACTCCGTAATACCACAATCCATAAAATCTAAGACACATTTACTTTAACGCATCACTATTTTATTTGTCACTAAGAAAGAAACACTGCAAATTAAACTGTGGCACAGCATTGATTGTAAAATGCATTCTGATTGCAGAGGTGTTAAAACACGAATGTCTGAGATTCAATGAAATATTGGATATTGTCGTCATTTAATATAAAAACATTATTTTCCTCTTTTGCTTCCAATCTTTAAATAAATTTAATTCCAAAAAGTTGAGCCATGTCTCTTCTTTGGTTTTCCGGGCCCACTGGTACATCACTACAAACCTCCAAAGGGATTTGTACTCCTATTTAAAAAGCATTGCTAAAAAAAGAAAATTTAAAAAATAAAAAGAAATATTAATTACACTATTTTTTTGGTATGAAGCATCATTTTGGAAGGTGTGTGGCTAAAGAAAGAGACTGGAATCTTTTTTTTCCATTAAAAATCTTTAAACCCAAGAGAACTGAAACATATGTTCAAATAAAATAAAATCCTGTACACAGATTTACACAGCAGCACTATTTGCAACAGCTAAAAAAAGGAAACAGCCTAAATATCCATCAACTGCTGAATGACTAAACAAAATATGACATATACACACAATGAAATAATAGTCAACCATAAAAAGGACTGAAATAATGCTGGGCATGGTGGCGCATGCCTGTAATCCCAGGACTTGGGAGGCTGAGACAAGAGGATCACAGGTTCAAGGCCACCCTTAACAATTTAGAGAGACCCTTAGCAACTTGGTGAGACCCTGTTTCAAAATAAAAAATAAAAAGGGCTAAAGGTGTAGTTCAGAGGTAGACTGCCCTGGGTTTAAGCCCCGGTATCCCCCCCCAAAAAAAAAAACAAAGAAAAAAAGAATGAAGTAATGATTCACACTACAACATGGATGAATCTTGAAAACATTATGCTAAGGGGAAGAAGCCCATCAGAAAAGACCATATATTATGAGATTCCATTTATATAAAATGTTCAGAATAAGCTAATCCACAGAGATGAAAATGATTAGGGATAACCAAGGGCAAGAGGAGAGAGGAAATGAAGAGTGACTACTTAATAGATACAGGTTTGTCTTTGGGGTGCTGAAATGTCCTGGAATTGGATAGTGACGATAATTGCACAACATTGTGAATATGCTAAAAGCCAGTGAATTATACACTTCGAAAGGATTCAAATAGTGAATTATATGTTAGATTGATTTTATTTCAATTAAAAATTGTTAGAAAAAATCCTACAAAATAAAACCCCTCCTGTATGTTTTGTTTGTTTAGATGTTCTTTTCCCAGTTAAAAGCAGAAGCATCTTTTGTGGTAAATAGGCTTAGGAAGATGTTCAGCCTATGTACCTCTCTCCTGCTCTTACTCCAAATGGTGACGCCGAGGTCCTGCTGATGAACCCCGGGGTTCTGGGGTGTCAGTATGAAGCCAGTTGCCATAACCTGTCCCCCTCCACATGGCTTCTGTCTCCACCCTTCTCCCAAGGGTATTGGAAGGCACAAGTCACCTTCCTCCAGGAATAGGTTTCCTGCCAAGGGAGGACAGTGGGCCACTCTGACACATGTACCATCTTTCCTTCTCCAGCTCCTGCAGGTGCTCCAGATTCAAAATGTTCCTGCATTGGCATGAAGACCCTCACAAGTTCTGGAGCCAACTTTTATACCACCCACTCCTATCATGAAAAGCCAGCCGTGGGGATAACAGAGCAGCATCGTAATCAGCTGGAGAGATTTCTCCCAACTGCAAATCCTACCTGGAACGAGGCAGAGGCACATGGCCACACGCATTGCACACACGTATGTAGGCTATGTGCCTTGCTTGGCCATGGTGCTGCCTGGGTCATAGATATCCAGTCCAGCCTGCCTCAAGCCCAGCATCTTTAATCACAAGAGACTCACTCAGCCTTGTTTTCACACCAACTTACCTGCCTCTCTACCTCCATATTCCTGGTTTCATGGCTGACACGGTGCCTCTGGCTTAGACCCGGTCTGGTCTATTTCTCATGTTGGCCTCTGGCAGCCTCTCCTTCTGGTGATCAACCCTGTTGGCTCTGGGGAGCATTCTATATAGAAGCAGCCAGGAGCGCTGAGCTCCTCCTACGCTAAATCACCAAGAAGGAGCCCACGATGCTGTTTCTTAATTCACTCCTTATGCTATTTTTCTCTACTCGATATATCCTTTCCTCTTCTTTTTGTCTGATTAACTTTTTCATGTCTTAAGGTCTAGCTTAGATCTAGTAAACGGAGGCCTGAGCATATGTGAAGAGACTCATCTCACCTCCTACTCTACACACATAATCAGGCTAGATAAAATGCAATAAAAGCAAGCAATACACAGCCAATCTCCTTCCATAGATAGGGAAATCTGCAAAACCAGAATTGAATGGGGACCTTGGGTTGGAACTCTGAATAAAGACTGATCCAGAAAGGGGTTATATATGGATAAAAGTCATGGTCACCTGGGTGAATTGGGAGACTGGATGAAGATTGTAACCTCAAGGACTATCTCATGTGTGAAATGGGGACTCTACACCAGCCCCCACTCCAGGAGAATACGTGGAACCCTGTGAGAAACCAGAATCCTTGGCCTAAGCCAAATACTCATAGGGAATTTAACTTTGCATAAGCTTTTTTTCTTTTGCAGTACTGGGGATTGAACCCAGGGGCATTCTACATCTGAGCTACACCCCCAGCCCTATTTTTTAATTCTTTATTTTGAAACAGGGTCTCACTAAGTTGTGGAGGGCCTCACTAAGTAGCTGAGGCTGGCTGCGAACCCAGATCCTCCAGTCTCAGCCTACCAAACACTGGGATTACAAGTGTGCACCACCACACCTGGTTTGCATAAGCTTTTGAGTGTTAAGACTCCAAGATGAAGCATTAGTGTTAAGAATAGTACTCACTTTTATCAAACCTATGGGTATACTTCCATGATATGGAACATAGAATACAGCGATGAACTCTTACTGAAATGACTTTCTTGTAAAAAAAAATTATGCGCCATAAAGGGAAACACTCCACAATAAGGGAGAGTCAGTAGATGGAGCAAATGGGAGAGTTCATGTTGTATGAATTGGATGACGCACAATCTAAAAGAGATTTTAAAGTCCATGTGTTTAAAATGGTACAAAGAGACTAATGAAGGCAGAATATATAAGACAAGAATAAAAAAATATATAGGAAGAATATGAAGATTTAAAAAGAGAATTAAAAGCCGGGCGTGGTGGCGCATGCTTGTAATCCCAGTACTTTGGGAGGTAGAGACTGGAGGATCCGGGTTCGCGGCCAGCCTCAGCTTGCTCTCTCTCTCTCTCTCTCTCTCTACCTAGTGAGGCCCTCCGCAACTTCGTGAGACCCGGTTTCAAAATAAAGTATAAAAAAATAGGGCCAGGGGTGTAGTGCGGAGGTAGAACGCCCCTGGGTTCAATCCCCGGTACCGCAAAAAAAAAAAA
>PVJS01017622.1:0-35928 GCA_004027185.1 Glis glis
CCAGCTCCAAACCCAGCCCGCGCCCCGGCCCGCGCCAGCCCCAAACCCAGCCCCAGCTCCAAACCCGGCCCGCGCCCCGGCCCGCGCCCCGGCCCGCGCCAGCCCCAGCGTCAGCCCCAGCTCCAAACCCAGCCCGCGCCCCGGCCCGCGCCAGCAACAGCCTCAGCCCCAGCTCCAACTCCCGCCCGCGCCCCGGCCCGCGCGCTCTGCCGGCCGGACAGGGGGGCGCGGGCGGGACGGTTGGTGTGCGCGTCAACGGCCCCCAGGCACGCGCCCCGCCAGGCGGGGTCGGGGCACACGCAGCTCCAGCGGGCCGGCGTGGACCGGGAGAGACTGGGCAGAGGGGAGCGCTTGGGCGAGCTGCACTCGGAGTGAGGAAGCGAGCCACGAAGGGAAAAGGCGAAGGAAATCCTCGGGTCCCAGACTAATAAACTCCCTGAGCACATCTGCTCCGCGGAGTGATCGAGCTCAAATTGCACCAAGGAACGAGTGAATGAGTCCCTTAGGATCCAGCCAACCAGTACAGCTCCGAAAATTTAACTTGCAAAGATTCGGGCGATGTCAACGCTGCAAACAGGATAGTCACTAACCGGTCACCTCTGGTTATGTGTTTTTTTTTTTGTTTTTCAATTCATGTATATGCAGATTTTTCTAATACTGCCTGATTTCTAAGTACGTGGTCTGTCTTTTAAAATGCATTGCTCCGTCCATACGCCCAATTTTTGAAGCATGAAAACCAGAAGATCACTTCCAACTATTTATTTCCCTTAATGCATTTTCCCCTCTTTCTCCTTAGGGTAGTTCCTTCATACATAGAGTACTGCACAAATAAGATCGCTCCCCCACAATTTTAAGGCAACGTAAGAAAAATGTCCAACTGAAATTAATAATCTGTATTAATACAATGGACGAGATCAGGCATATGAGATAATTCCTTCAAAGAAAAGCTGTCTCCTGAATGCTTTAGACTTGAAACCTTGTATTTCACTACATTTTCTATCAGCACTTCAAACACAACCCACAAAACGAACGGAGACTCTCCTATTCTCATTCTACCTAAACCATCGATTTTATTCTTCTGTGTGTCCTGTTGCCAATATCACTTTCTGGTGGAAGAGTCAAAGTCAGCCTTTGCTTTTCCCCTGTGTCAAATCCAGCTTTCAAACAGTCATTTCCCCCTCTGCCATGTTGGTCACATCTGCCTTCTACCTGAGCAACAGCAATAACCTGATAACTCAACCTTCAGTCTATTTCCCCTCCAGTCCATGCACCATGCAAAGCAGTGGAGATCCAATGGGGGAAGAAAAAGAAAACACAATCTTGAGCTGATAACATTTTCCCCTTACCAATGTTCCTTTCTTGCACAAAGAATTAAGTTTCAAGTTCTCTCAGACATAAACACTGTAACAACTTCTCTGCTATTCTTGAATTATCTCCCATAATAACACGAATACGTCCTGTCCCCCATGATGGAATTGATATTCAGCACCCTCTTGCCTTCAGGTCTTTGCTGAGGCTGCCTCACTTTTAGACATTTCCCTTATAATCTCCTGACCCCCCCCAAAAAAAAGTAATAGTATTGGGGATTGAACCCAGGGACATTCTACCTCTGAGCTACACCCCTAGTTATTTTATCTTTTATTTTGAAGCAGGGTCTCACTACATTGAAGCAAGGTCTTGGCATACTCCTATCTCAGCCTCCCAAGTGCTGGGATTACAGGGATGTGCCACCACACCCAGCTGGCAATATCTTATTCTTCAAATTTCAGCCATCTTTTCCAAAAAGCCTCCTCAAATCCTGCTAGTTAGAATTTCTTTCTCTTCTTTATGCTCCTAGAGTATATATTATTTGACCTCTAGTCTGCTTGATTCCAGAATGTGTGTATGTGTGCACGCACACATATGCACATACATTCCCCACTATATTGAAAGGTCCAAGGATACAGGTTCTTGTCTTTAACACCTTGCATCCCTCTGTAGAGACTGGCTTGTAGCACATAGTAAGCTTTGCACTTGATGGATGCTCAACAGTTTGTTCACTGAATCAATTTGTAGATGAGATTAGGACCTTTCTCAACTCATGAAAGCAGAGTAATTGAGTCACAAAAGAAAGACCTCAATATGGCTATACTCAAAATGTGATAAATTCAATTTTTAGAAATTTGTGAGTTAGAAAGTATAGTGGAAAGCAAAGATTATAGAAGTATGGTAGGTGCCAGGGTTGCCACCTGCTAATTGTGTAACTGAAAACATGTTATTTTAACCCTTTAGTTCTCAGGTTCCTCAAATGTAAAATGAATTATACACTATACAGATTTATGATAAGGATCAAAAGAGAATGTATAAACCCCCTAAAAGCACAAATTTATTTCTTTGAGGATGAAGTGATGGTACTTGGATGGCTACTAAAAAGAGCATTCAGATAATAAATATTTCTTTATAAAGCATTTATTCAGCCAGGTGTGGAGGCATACACTTGTAATCCCAGTACTTGGGAGGCTGAGACAGGAGGATCAGGGATCGCGACCAGCCTCCGCTACTCAGTGAGGCCCTCTGCAACTTAGTGAGACCCAGTTTCAAAATAAAGAATAAAAACTAGGACTGGGGGGGGGGGTAACCTGGAGGTAGAATGCCCCTGGGTTCCATCCCCAGTACCACAAAAGAAGGAAGGAAGGAAGGAAGGGAAGGAAGGGAAGAAAGGGAAGGAAGGGAAGGAAGGGAGGAAGGGAGGAAAAGAAAGAAAGAAAGAAGAAAGAGAAAGAAAGAAAGAAAGAAAGAAAGAAAGAAAGAAAGAAGGAAAGAAAGCAAGCACTTATTCAGAAGACAGTATCCGCAGGTCCAGCACCTATATATAGAGGTGTCTGACACATAAATATATGGTCAGTAAATATATGAGTGAATTCTAAACTTCCAACCCAGTTCTTTAAGGAGAAATATATTAAATCTATAGGAATTCATGTGGTCGCTTTAGTTACATGGTTATGTTACTGTAGAAGGTACACACTTGCATTTAAATGTGTTCTGATTCTGTGCTCATCAAACAACCTTTTGATTTATGACTTAAGATGAGGTCTGGGAAGACTTACCCCAAAAAGGAAGTGTCCCTACTCTAGATAGGTACATACTTCCAGTTGTAAACAACTGGATTCTGGTTTATCCACCAGATTTGAACTTAATGTCCATAATTGCTATGAGTTGAGAATAATTCTGGAGAAGTAGAATTGAACTGACATGGTGAAAGGTTCCCTGGAATTCTGCTCCAGGCCAGACACTCTTGCTCTGTCAGGAGCATGCAGTGTGGTTTTGGCCTAGTTACTCCTCTCCAAAGGTCTGGTTACTCATAACATGACGAGAGCAGACAGAGGAAGCTCTAGTTTCCCTCACAAATTGCATCATTACATCATTGTATCATTACAGCTCACATATTACCAGCATCATCTCAACATGGTATTACCCAACTGGAAACTCTGTCTGGAATCCAGCAGTCAACCTCTCAACGTATCTGATGATGGCAACACCAAGGTCCACTGGAATAGTAGCCACCAACACATGAGAAGTTAGTGCTCCAGAGCTTAACATGCAGGGAGCAGAGTACCAGCAAGGGGCAATTTGAAGCCTGAAGCCCTAAAACCAGGGCTTCTTTGTATAAAGCCAGAGAGTGAAGATTTGGATGGGCAGTTTAGATAAACCCATGCAAAAAGTTGCCTAATTTAAAAGTCCATACTTGTCTTTTGTTACCTATCTTGTGACTGCTTGCTCTTATACCTTCTTTTTCTAAGTTTTCCAGGAGCTACTGACGCTTTAGATACAAACTTTTGGGTCTAGGATTTGACTTTATCCTATCTATCATCTATCTATTTATTTATATTTGTGGTACTGGGGCTTGAACCCAGGGGAGTTCTACCTCTGAGCCAAAACCCCAGCCCTATTTTATTTTTTAATTTGAAACAGGGTCTCACTAGGTTGCTGAAAGTCTCGCTACGTTGTCAAGGCTGTCCTCAAACCTGCGATCCTCCTGTCTAGCCTTCTAAGTACTGGGATTACAAGCGTGCACTACCACGCCCGGCTTATCCTATTTATAATAAGTCATCCTGTTACTATTTCATAGATGCTAGCAGAAGACATAAGCCTCCTGGGTCAGAGACAAAGGACTTTATTACAGCACGCTGCATGAGCATGTTTACATCAATTCACCTGGCCCCCAGGCCCCAAAGTGCTACTGTACCCAGGCCCCGAAGAGCAGTAGCAACGTTGCTCTTTGTCCCAGATTACCTCAACCCTCAAGATGGCTTGCTGGAAATCAATACTGAGAAATGACCTGGACAAAGAGCCATCCTTAGCATATCCAGCAAGACATGTAGAAACATGAGGGACCCTAGTGGAGTGTCTTCCAAAACAAATGTTAGGTTTCTGCCCCTAGTGAATTTTTTTTTTTTTTTTTTTTTTGCTGTACTGGGCTACACCCCCAGCCCTATTTTTTATTCTTTATTTTGAAACAGGGTCTCACTAAGTTGCACAGGGCCTCACTAAGTAGCTGAGGCTGGCCACAAACTCGGATCCTCTGGTATCAGCCTCCCAAGTACTGGGATTACAAGCATGCACCACCACGCCCGGCTGTGAATTTTTTGTTGAATTTTATTATCTCCTTTAAACTTAGAATGACAAAAATATGTGTCCTCTTTCCCTTTGCTCCTTCATACATAGAGTTGTAGAAAGAACACAGGTTTTAGAGTCAGAGAGAACCTGCTAGAATTCTATCTTTTCCATCTACAAGCTATGTGAACTTGGCCAAGTCATTTCATACTCCCTTGTAGAGCTGCAGTCTCCTCATCTGCAGAATAGCAATAATACCTACTTCACATGCTACTGTGAAGATGAAATGGAAAAGAAACTGAGGAAAGAACTTTGTAAAAGGTGTGAGCCAATCAAACTATAAACAACCCAAATCCACCCAAATGTCCTTCATCTGATGAATAAACTACCATACAATGGATTTAGCAATACCAAGGAATGAACAATTAATAGAAGGAATATCATAGATGCATTATGCAAACTGAAAGAAGTCAGACTCAAAAGGCTACATACCATATGATTCCACTTGTAGAACATTCTGGAATAGACACACCTATAGGGACAGAAAATAGATCAGTGGTTGCCAGGGAAGGAGCTCACGACAAAGGGGCACAGGGGAACTTTTTGAGGTGTGGAATGGTTATATATCTTGACTGGGGTGGTTACAGGACTGTTGCACTCATAGAACTGTTTGCTTACAAAAATTTTTTTTACTCTGTAAATTATGCCCCTCATTTTAATTTTTTAAAAAGAGGAACATAGCAAAGTTCATTGTGCTTCTGCAGCATCTCACACCCTACATACATGTTCACTCTATATTGACTTTCATTTCAGCATTAAAGACCAATGAATGAGGTATTTGGGTAAAAATAGAAAACTATAGCTGAATTGCTGGAAGAATGCCCATATTTATTGTGCCATATATGCCAATTACATGTTTTGGCCCATATTCTGGAATTAATGCTGTAACGCTTCAAGACACTCATTTATAGAGCTCTACACACAGAGAGAGCCATTCCCCCAAGTGAACACATCAACAGAATGGGTTTCCTCTATAGCTTGAAGAAACTATTCTCTTTGTAATCCCTCTCCTTTTGCCACAGCAACACCCAAATTTTAAGGGAGAAAATTTAACTCTATATAAAATGAGATAGTAAGTTCCCACTTGTACAACTACTAGAGGAAAATAGTTTTAGATATTATATAGAAGCAATCCTAAAATCTCGTCTTAAGCAATAGTGTCAGCTACATTATCCTACCATCATCCGTTAGATTTCCAAATGCATTTGATGTGTTTTGACTCACCTTGTTTGTTTGGTTTTTTTTGTACTGGAGCCTTAATTCAGGGGCATTCTACCTCTGAGCTACACCCCTAGCCCTATTTTATTTTTATTTTTGAAACAGGGTCTCGCTAGGTTGATGAGAGTCTCACTACTTGCCGAGGCTGTCCTCAAACCTGCAATCCTCCTGTCTCAGCCTCTCAAGTACTGGGATTACAAGCATGCACTACCATACCCAGCTTCATCTTGTCTACCTACTCCTTTGCTCACATTTTTGGATGCATCAAGGAACTACAAAACATCAAAATAGAGGCACTAGAAGAAAACCAGAGATTCTGAGTAGCCCACAATATAGAAACCCATTTAAGAAATTACCCAATGAATAAAGTTGGAGTCTCAACCGTCTCCTGGACAGACACCTACATTTCATCATGTTTCTACAATTTCCCTTCAAGTTAAAAGTGTTAGTGTGTGGTGTTTTCAGTTGTCTTTAAATGTAGCACTTTTCTTTAAAAAAAAAATACTTCAGAGAGTCTTACAAATGTTGATTATTTTTTTCCGGTACTGGGGATTGAACCCAGGGGCATTTTACCTCTGAGCTACACCCCTAGCCCTATTTTTTATTCTTTATTTTGAAACAGGGTCTCACTAAGTTGCAGAGGGCCTCACTAAGTAGCTGAGGCTGGCCGCGAACCTGGATCCTCTGGTCTCAGCCTCCCAAGTACTGGGATTACAAGCGTGCGCCACCACACCCGGCTGAAAATTTTTCATTTACTAACCACAGATTAATTTTCTCCCTGTACCTCTTTATATGATCTTCATATTCTATTATTGGATATTTGCTAAATAACCACAATGCACTTAGTCATATGCCAAATATAAAAGTTTTACAATCCCACTTCTGACTTATTAGCTCAGTTTTATGTAATGGAGTCCAAGCCAGTTTGAGCCCTAGCTTTTCCTGTATGACTTTAGGCAGGTCTCCTCATCTGGAGGGATAAAGTGACCTACTTATTCTGCAATTCTAAGACTAAATTTATCATACCAAAGGTGCATGGAAAGGGGGATAGCCAAGGGATCTCAAGAGCTAAAATAAGAGTTGAAGTGTTTGTTAGGTTTTCTAAGGAGCAAGAAGCTACTATTGCTTCATTATATCTTGGTCTAGAGATTTGATTAAATAAAACTCATGCATGTGTATTGTGTGAGAGAAGAGTTTATGAGCATAGTTTTTTAAATAAACATGTTTAAAATCAATGGTGGGTGATGTTGGTGAGAGGGAGGGAGAGCCAAGGAGAAAAGGAAAAGGACATAAAAGACTGCATAAATATAACATCATGCTTATATTTATGAATTATATAAAATTATGTAAATGTATGTATGTAATTTTTATTTCATTTTCTTCCATTTCATTTTGTTTTATTTCATTTGCAGTACTGGGTATTAAGCCCAGAGGCTCTCTACCACTGAGCTGCATCACCAGCCCTTTTTATTTTTCATTTGAGAAAGAGTCTATGTTGTCTAGGCTGGCCTCAAACTTGTGATCCTTCTTTCTTGGCCTCCCAAATAGATGGGATTAGAGGCATGCTCCCCTGGGCCAGCTGTGGGATACATATTCTGACAGGGAAAAAAGGGTAATGTATGTCTTTTAAATGGCTGGTGGTAGCCATGCACTGTGGCGCCTGCCTGTAATTCCAGTATTTGGGAAGCTGAGACAGGAGAATCACAGGTTCGAGGCCAGCCTCAGCAATTTAGCAAGATCCTGTTTCAAAATGAAAAATAAAAAAGGGATGGGGGTGTATCTCAGAGGTAGAATGCCTCTGGGTTCAATTCCCAGTATCACCAAAAAAAAAAAAAAAAAAAAAAAGGCTGGTGGTTATTTGTAATAGCCAAAAGCGGGATACAGCCCAGAAGCCCTCCAACAGGCAAATGGTTAAACCAAATATTTGGTATACTATTCAATCAAAAAAGAATAAACTATCGTTAATCTCCAGGGAACTATACTGAGTAAACAAATGTTACAATATTTTATGATTCCATTTAGATATCACTTTTAAAAAGACAAATTTTTGGAAATTGGAAGCAGATTAGTGGTTGCCAAGGATTAGGGATGGGGACGAAGTGGAGGCCAGTTTAACAACTTAGTGAGACCCTCTTCAGAAATTAAAAAAAAAAGAATAGGGTTGGAGATGTAACTCAGAGGTATAATGCTCCTGAGTTCAATCCCCAGTACCACACACACACACACACACGCCAAAAAAAAAACAAGAAAAATAACCACATTTTCACTTATATGTGGAAGCTTAAAAAGTTGATCTCAGCCAGGTGTGGCGCACTATAATCCCAGTGCTTGGGAGACAGAGACAGGAGGATCCCAGGTTGGAGGCCAGCCTCATCAACTTAGTGAGACCCTCTGAAACTTAGTGAGACCCTGTTTTGAAATAAAAATAAAACAGTCTGGGGGTGTAGCCCAGAGGTAGAGTACCCCTGGATTCCATCACCAGTACCAAAAAAATTTTTTTCTCTTAAAAGTTGATCTCATAGAAGTGGAGAATAGAATAGTGGTTACCAGAGGTGAGAGGGAGGGGGTATATAGAGAGAGGATGGTTAACAGGGATGAGGTATAATTGGATAGAAGGAATAACTTCTAAATGTTCTATAGCACAATAGGGAAACTATTGTTGACAAAAATTAATTGTACATTTCAAAGTAGCTAATAGGATTTTTAATATTCCCAACATAAAGAAATAATAAATGTATGCATGTATTGAAACATTATACTGTAACCCATAAATATGTACAATTATTATGTGTCATTTTTTAATGTAACAAAATAAAGTATTTTTGTGATACTGGGGATTGAACTCAGCAGCATTCGACCTTTGAGTTACACCCCAGCCCTGTTTTATTTTTATTTTGAAACAGGGTCTCACTAGGTTCATGAGAGTCTCACTACTTCCTAAGACTGTCCTCGAACCTGTGATCCTCCTGTCTCAGCCTCCCAAGTACTAGAATTACAGGCGTGTGCCACCATACCTGGCTAAAAAGGTATTTTCTTAAAAAAAAAAAGCACCACCATATAGTAAAGAATTGGATTTGGGGTTTTTGTTTTGCTTTTTGTTTTGTTTTGTTTTTGTTTTCTATTTGCCTTTTGGTACTAGAGATTGAACCCAGGGGTATTCTACCTCTGAGCTACACCCCAGCCCTTTTTTATTATTATTTTTACTTTGAAACATGGTCTCACTGAGTTGCTGAGGGTGTCATTAAGTTGCTGAGGCTGGCTTCCAACCTGCAATTCTCCTGTCTCAGCCTCCCAAGTGCTAGGATTACAGGCATGTACCACCATGCCCCGCTAACAGTTGGGGGTTATAGTAGACTTCAAGTTAGTGTGAGTCAATAGAAAATGTTGATAAAGCTACCAAAAACCTATATTTTTAGTAACAGAAATGTAATGTTCTCAGGAGAGAAATGCTATTCCTTCCTTTGTACCAGGCAGATCCTGACTGCAGATGTCACATGTATCATACTTCATAATGGATACTGGCAATCCTGTCCAGAAAAAATCCACGGGTATATACCTAAAAGTCATGTCAGAAAAAAATTACAAGAAGATAAATCTGAGAAAAATAAATCCAAGTCTAATGCCTGGGCAACACGATTTGTGATACCATCCTTCTTCATTCCCTCCTAGGCAACAGTGGAAAATACCTATTCTCCAGCCAGGTGTGGTGGCTCATGTCTGTAATCCCAGTTCTTAGGAGGCTGAAACAGGAGGATCACAAGTTTCAGGACAACCTTAGCAACTTAGTGAGATTCTCAGAAACCTAGTGAGATCCTGTTTCAATACAAAAAATAAAAACGGTTGGGTTGTAGCTCTGAGATAGAAGGCCCCTGGGTTCAATCCTCAGTAACTAACACACACACACACACACACACACACACACACACACACACACACACTTACTTCCTAACTTTGGCTCACTCCTCCCTCCACCTGTTCACCATTCCTTTCCCATTGCTCCAGCCGTTAGGCCTTGCTTTTCATCTTAATGAAAATAAACATTGTTTGGATTATTCACCACCTGCTTCTGATTGGGTTCTTTTCCATCTCTTCATCTACACTACACATCCCTGGTTTCCCTCCTTCTCAGTAATTGCTGGTTCATTCTTATTGGCTTTTGAAATGTCTACAATTTAGTGATATGCTGGTAAATCATCTGGGGGGGGGTGCCAGGTTCAGGGTGGGGAAGACTGGATTTGAAGCAATTGCCAGTTGCCGTGGTGTCAGTACTCCCACTCACCATAGCCAAATTCAAGCTACCAACATGGCATCACTGAACACAGAGCTGGGAAGGGCAGAGCAGACCTGGCTCAGTCACTGCTGAAGGCTTCTTCTAGCACTGCAGCCTCACAAGGAATCTCACCTTGTCCATGGCCTCAGCGACCCATATCTAATTCAGACCAATATGCTTTGCAAACGCCTCCAACGTCTTCCCCAACTGAACTAATGACCTTCGTCCAAATCTCCTTCAATATTCACTAACACAGGTGAATGTGACACAATCCATCTAATACATGAAACCGAATTTTAGAGGTAATCCTTACTCTCCACATCCAATTCATCATCAAGGCAAGCCAATTTTACCTCCTAAATTTCAGTCAGATCTATTCAATTTATCTTCACAGCCATTAGTTTAGTCCAAGATACCATAAGTGGCAAGTTAACACTATAGGCCCCCTGCCTGCCTCTGAAAAATGCAGGTATGCTGTCACTTATGTGGACATAGCCATGGGCTTGTTGGCTGCCCATCAGGTGTGGCACCCTGAGCAGAGGGCTATAGAGATAGCCTTGAAAAAGTTATGTGCAGTGTATGGGCTTTTCCTTGTCCTAGAAAGCAAAAATGGCACATGCTTCACTGATACTGTGGTGCAGCAGCGGGCCTAGGACTTGAACATTGAATGGCTCTTCCGTGCCCCATACCATCCTCAGGCAGCGGGCATCATTGAGTGCTAAATCAGCCTTTTGAAGCAAGGCCTGTAGGCCACTGAGGCCATGCTGACTTTGGCGGGATAAACATAATGACTGTGGTCTGTTTTGTGGGCTTTGGATGAGAAAAGATACAAGGGAAACTGAGCAGCAGAGAACATTTTGCCACCTGCTCCCGCTGGCCTTTCCAAAAAACAGATGGCTACATGCACTTGGCGCTGGAAGGTCGAAGCCCCACACCTATGTTGGGTGGCCATGAGGACAGGGCCCCTGGAACTGCATCTCCAGGTAGTCCCCTGGGTGACAGGCAAATGGCCCCTGGTGGTCCATGTTCCTTTCCTAGGGGCAACAGATGATACCACTGAATTGTGGGGAACTATTTCCTCTCACTGTGTCCTATTATGAGTCCCCTTTGTTTTTGCAAAGTGAGTTTGATATGCTCGGCCAGGCCTCAAGCCCCTGCCTGCCAATCTTCTCCATGGATAAGTTTCTTGCTCATATCCTGCCTGGTGGCCAGAATTTGAAATGGTCATTCACAATGAGCCCTCCCCATTGTCAGTATGTACTGAAAGTTGGGCTGTTTATTGGGGCCTGACAGTGTGGAGAGCCACTTGGCAGGCCAATTATTGGCTGGTGACTCATTGGCCCCTGTGGAGCAAAGCCCTTTTGCAGAAATTATGAAAACTAGGCCAACAAAAGACGGAGACCATATATCATGTGACTGAGTGTGCACTCAGCACCTCCTATGACTGGGCACATGCCTCTGGCCTCCCCAGGCAATGATGAGGCTGACACCTTGGCCCAGGAGCGGTGGCTGTAGACAGCACCTGTGAAAGATGTAACCCAGTGGGTTACATTGTCATCTTTTTCATACAGGACAATGGCCAATATGGGCAATGGTAAAAGCCTGGAACCTGCCAGTAAAATGGGCAAATATGGTTATTTTTTTTAAACACTATGTTGCTGTTGTAATTTGTATTGCTGTTATGGTATTTGGTTGCAATATTCTTCATGCCTCGCACAGGGGCACTTACAAAAGATGGGAATTGCATAGATTGTGAGGCAAGAAACCCCAACGGGATGGAGTGTGGGGACAGTTCAAACACGATGTGTGTTAGGCTTCCTCACCTCCTTCTGGTGAAGGCCACTATTGTATGAACAAATAGCCAAGGATTAAAGATGATGGAATAGAGGGAGACAGCATGTTTTAGGCACACCAGGACTCAGAACTTAACCAGCAGGAAGACTGTTTCTTGGCAAGGGAAGAAAAGCAGGCAAAGATATCCATAGACTAAAGGTGAAAGGATGGAAAAAGATATACCATGCAAATGGAGACCGAAGACAAGCAGGGGTAGCAGCGCTCATATCCAACAAAGCCAACTTTAAGTTAAAACACACCAGAAGAGGCAAAGCAGGTCATTTCTTATTAATAAAAGGAACAATCCATACTTACCTGGCAAGGGAGATACCATGATCACGAAAATGATTTTCCCAGGGCGAGGCTTATCCATTGCACTCCGGATGTGCTGACCTCTGCAATTTCCCCAAATGTGGGAAACTTGACTGCATAATTTGTGGTAGTAGGGGACTGTGTTTGCACTCTCCTCTGTATTTAAAAAAAAAGGAACAATACAACAAGAAGATATAATGATAGTAAATATTTAGCCCCAAATGTGGGTGCACCCACTTTTATAAAACAAACTCTTCGGGATATCAGGTCTCAAATAGACCCAAATACAGTAATATTGGGAGACTTCAACACACCATACTACTAGATTGATCTTCCAGACAAAAGATGAGTAAAGACTCTACAGACCTAAAGAACGCTATAAACCAAATGGATCTAATAGACATATACAGAGTAATCTCATGGAACCTTCTCCAAAATAGACCACATACTGGATCACAAAGCAAGTACCAGCAAATTCAAAAATATAATTCCCTGCATCTTTTTCAGAACATAACAGAATGAAAGTAGAAATCAACAACAGGAAGACCAAAAGAAGTTACACAAATACATGGAAACTGAATGATACACTCTTAAATGAGGACTGGATTAGAGAAGAAATAAGGGTAGAAATAAAAAAAATTCCTAGAAGTAAATTAAAATAGAGACATGACATACCAAAATCTATGGGACACTTTGAAGGCAGTTTTAAGAGGAAAATTTATAGCACTGAGTTCCCATATAAGAAAAACAGAAAGTCACCAAATAAATAACCTAAAGACACACCTCAAGGACCTGGAGAAACAGGAACAGTCTAATCCCAAAGCCAGGAGAAGGCAGAAGATAATTAAAATTTGAGCAGAAATCAATGAAATAGAGAACAAAAAAAAATACAAAAGATCAACAAAACAAACTGGTTCTTTGAAAAGATTAACAAGACTGACAAACCCTTAGCCAACCTAACCAAAAGAAAATCAACCCAAATTATGAAAATCAGAAATGAAAAAGGAGACATCACCACAGATAGTGGGTTCAGTCCCCAGCACCACAAAAATAAATAAATGAATATAAAAATAAATAGGTAAAAATAATTTTAAAATATATTTATTTAACTTAACATATAATATCATTTATACATGTAATCAATATAAAACTATTAATGAGGGTTTTTTTACTAGATCTTCAAATTCCTGTGGGTATTCTATGCTTATAGCACATCTCAATTCGTACCATCTGCATTTCAAGTGCTCAATAGCCACATGTGGCAGGGGCTGTGGTATTACAGGGCAGTGCAACACTAGAGAGTCCTAATAACTCTCTTCCTTCTCCTCCCCCACCCCAGGTTATTCAGTCTGACCCACACTGGCCACCTCAGCCAATTGTTCATCCATTGGATACTATTTAGGTACTAAAGTGAGTAATTGCTTAATCCCATTATTTGATATAATAGAAACTTTCCTTATTAGACTGACTAAAAGAACAAACTATCAAGGAAGACCATTAAATCTCTCTTAGAGACATATAATTTTTATATGGTATCTAAGTTTGGTGTTCCAAATAAACTAGAAATCACATTTTATTTCTAACCTTTTTTTTAATGCCTCATTCAAAAGTTAAAGGCTCACAGATTGGTCTTCTGCATTGAACACAGCCAGGCTGGAAGCATCAGAGTAGACATTGCCATAGCTGGGCGTGGTGGCACACCCTTGTAATCCCAGTACTTGGGAGGCTGAGACCGGAGGATCACAGGTTCAAGGACAGTCTCAGCAAGTAGTGAGACTCTCATGAACCCTAGTGAGACCCTGTTTCAAAATAAAAATAAAATGGGGCTGGGGTGTAACTCAGAGGTAGAATACTCTTGAGTTCAATCCCCAGTATCACAAAAATACTTTTTTTTATTTCATTACATTAAAAAAATTGACAGCTACTTAGTGAGACCCTGTTTCAAAATAAAGAATAAAAAATAGGGCTAGGGGTGTAGCTCGGAGGTAGAATCCCTCTGTGTTCAAATCCCAGTACTGCAAAAAAAAAAAAGAGTAGACATTCCCATGACAATCAATTAAACTATAAAACAAACACTGTCATGATCACACCTGTCTTTAGGTACTTGAACTAGCCCCTTCGAATAAGGATGCATTTGGAATAAATTAAAAGAATACTTTTTTTTCCTGAAGGTGGTGCTATGAACATGGAAAGCAATTAGCTCTCTTCACTAATTTAGCAGGAATTATAGGACTGTTTTACTAGATTTTAAAAATGCAACATATTATGCATCTCAGTTATTCTGATGATTTTGATCATCTTGTCATTTTTCTTTCATCCTGATTTTTCCCTTCATTTTTTTTCAGTGCTGAGGATTGAACCCAGGGGCATTCTACCTCCTAGCTACACCCCCAGCCCTATTTTTTATTCTTTATTTTGAAACAGGGTATCACTAAGTTGCGGAGGCCTCACTAAGTAGTTGAGGCTGGCCACGAACCTGGATCCTCCCGTCTCAGCCTCCCAAGTACTGGGATTACAAGCATACGTCACCATGCCCTGCTTTTCCCTTCATTTTTGAGATCAAATAGATTGTCTATAGTAACTGTACCCACTAAGCAAAGCCTTCTACCACTGAACTATACCACCAGCCCTACAGTAATTTTTGAGTGAGTTTTTATATTAAGATCTTATTTTCATTTAAAAAAAAAACTAATAGCTAATCCCAGTACTTATGAAGCTGAGACAGGAGGATCACAGGTTCTAAGGCAGCCTTGGCAATTTAGCAAGGCTCTCAGCAACCTAGGGAGACCCTGTTTCCAAATAAGAAATAAAATCAGGCTGAGGGGTGCAGCTTGTAGGTAGAATGCCTCTGGGTTCCATCCCCAGTGCCAAAAACAAACAAAAACCCCTAATAGCTAAAATTTATTAAATGCTAGCTATGTTCAGACACTGTACTAAGCACTTTAAGTAGTTTATAGCACTTTTGTACTTCAGTGGTGGAATAAAGAAAGGAGGTCTTTTAATATAAAGAACTTCTGAGCTGGCACAGTGGTGTACACCTGTAATCCCAGTGACTGGGGAGGCTGAAGCAAGAGGATCACAAGTTTAAGGACAGTCTCAGCAACTTAGGGAGACCCTGTCTTAAATTTTTTTAAAAAATGTTTTTAAAGACTGGAAATGTAGTGCAGTAGTGAAATTGCTCCTGTGTCCAATCCCCAGTACAAAGAGAGAGAAAAAGAGAAATTGATTTCCACAGCTCTAACCTACTTGATTTTACTAGAGAAATTAAGTTTATCAACTCGTTTCTCTGCTTGTTTTTCTTAGCAATATATATAGACAAGATATCATGGTTTTTATTTATTAGCTAGAGATTTGATTAAATAAAAGCCTTTGTTTTGTTATTTGCCACTGAAAGGAAGGAAAGGGAAGGAATGGAAAGAAAAAGGGAAAGAGAAAAAGAAGGTCTAATCAAAGACAGTTTGTGTTTTCTCTTAACACCAACAACCCTAGAATCATGGGTCTGATTTGAGCAAGGCCCAAGTCAAGTAAGATGTTGTGTCATCAAATGTGGGAAGTCCTGATTCAAACAACCCGAACGGCTACAGTTACCTTACTGCTCGAGAGGCTAAAATTTTGTAATATCCCTCAAAGCTTGAGAAAAGGTAATCTGAACACATGATTTGGTGTGTGCCATGGATGCTAGCATTCTTAGTTTATCTATATTCTATCCCTTTATTTTCTAGATATTTAGTCCAAAAAGAAAGAAAATTAGAAAACTTGAATTGTATTGTAGTATGGAAAACATGCCCCTCAGCTGCACCACAAGATTAGCAGAGCATCACACTTAAATGAAACACTTCCAACTATGCTTATCCAGTAAGTAAACATACCTGTGTAAATACAGGAGCACTGGTTAACGTTTCATGCAGTTCAAGTTAGCAAGTGCGTCGTAATTTCAACACAATTGTGTTTACATTTCAGTAATAGTATACACAAGGACCTGATTTATTAGAGTAAGACAGTGAGGAAAAGCCCTCAAATCCTCCTTCACGGGCATAAGGAAACAAACAGTAGCATACTAGCAAAATTTACAGAGTCACGTGGCTGGCAATTCCTTTCCAAGTTTATAAAAGTTAGCATAATGACCAGAGGCAGGACTCCTCTCCCTGCCCTCTCTTCCTTTGAGGTATCATAATTATATCCACCTTGAGTTAAAAAAAAAACATCTATTCTTCAAACAGCACATGCTAGAGACAAAATAAGAATTTCTTCTGAGGGCTTTCAGGCTAGAAGGGAAGAGAAAACATTCAATGTAATGAATGATTCTAGTTCTGACAGAATGTGAGAGTGATATACTGAAAATATGAGGTGCTGTAGCATATTCTTTTATATAAACATAAATATAGCCATATTTAAGTTTTCTCTTCCTAAGGTTAAATAATTTCAATTCCTATTTCTCAATGCTTTGTTTACTGTCCTCCTCTGAATCCTCAGGTTTCAATATTTATCTTAGATTACAGAACTCAAAATTGTACCACCATTATAAAAGCTCAAAAGGCTGAATTTTGGAAGAAATGCCTTACTTCCTTTAGTTTCCTAGGATTTTATTCACTTTTGAAATAATTGCAGAAAAAGTTAATGATCCTGTGCATATTTGTTAAATATTCAGCCACAGGGTATTGGTTAAATAAAGTATTCCACATCTATATACTGAAACAAAGTCATTAAATATTTCAGAAGGGTTGGGGTGGGTCATAGCTCAGTGGTAGAGTATGTTTTTAGCATGTTCAAGGCCCTGATTTTGATCCCCAGCACACAAAATAATTTTTTTAGAAAAAATCATAAAATAATCATAAATATTGTGAATTAGAAGAAAAATGAGGCACACAGTGGGATATATATACACACACACATGCACAAACGCACACACACACACACACACACACACACACACACACACACGAACCTAGAAAGTCCCCTTGAAAGTGAAAGGAATACGAGTGTTTTATTTTACTCTTTTTGCTTACAGTCATGGATTTTGAAACAAAAAATAAGATGCTTCATTTTGTAATATAATTCTCAAGGTTAAAGCAAATTATTAGCATAAGAAACTTGATAAACCAGGCACAGTGGCACATGCCTGTAATCTCAGTACTTTGGAGGCTGAGAAAGGGGGATCACAGGTTTGAGACCAGTCTCAGCAACTTAGCAAGGCCCTCCACAACTTAGTGAGACCGTTTCAAAATTAAAAATAAAATAAAATAGCCGGGTGTGGTGGCACACACGTGTAATCCCAGTACTTAGGAGGCTGAGATAGGAGGATCGCAGGTTCAAGGACAGCCTCCGCTACTTAGTGAGCCTCTCCGCAACTTAGTAAGACTCCATTTCAAAATAAAGAATAAAATAGGGCTGGGGGTGTAGCTCGAAGGAAGAATGCCCCTGGGTTCCATCCGCAGTACCAAAAATAAAATAAAATAGGGCTGGAGGTATAGCCCAGAGGTAGAATGCTTCTGGGTTCAATCCCCAGTACTGGAAAAGAGAGAGAGAGAGAGGGAGAGGAAAATCTAAAGATGTCTAAATTGTATATATAAGAGAACTAGTACATTTCTAGGACTCTTAAGCTAATGTTAGAATAGGCAAAATTTACATGCTAAGTACTAGATTAATGACCACTAAACTCAGAACCCACCCTACAGAGGAGGTGGGACAGGCTCCTCGTTAAGGACGTGGTTGGAGATTTCCCTGTTTTTTTTAATGCTACAGGCTCTTCTGGTTTTTAATATTTTGCTTTTAACATGAAGTTTCTTTGGCTGGGTCACATTTTTTAACTGATACATTAAAATTGTATATATTAATGAGGTACCAGGTGGTGTTTTGATACACATATACATTATACAATGTTCAAATCCAGATAAACCCATCTATTCCTCAAACATTTATCAGAAGAAAGGATTTTTAATGTTTCCACATTTTTTTGTGTGTATGTGGTACTAGGGATTGAACGCAGGTACATTCTACCTCTGAGTTACACCCCCAGCCCTATTTTATTCTTTATTTTGAAACAGGGTCTCACTAAGTTATGGAGGGCCTCACTAAGTAGCTGAGGCTGGCCCGAACCTGCAATCCTGCTGTCTCAGCCTCCCAAGTACTGGGATTACAAACATGTGCCACCACACCCAGCTGAATGTTTCCACATTTTAAGTGGTATTTATTGACATGACATCTTAGTAGAACTCAGGTGAATCAAGGATTAAAAGGTGACAATCTCTGAGAATCGGGAGAGGAAAGAGAGCAATGGATGCTTGTTTTGAGTGCTCAGCCAGGCTGCTGAAAAGAGCACTGAAGCAGAGGAGGTGAAAATCCCCTGCGCACTTGTATTATCACATGGGAAAACGTATGTAAGAGCACTTTAAACGTGTTAGCGGGCTCTGCAAATAATAGCAAACATTTAGTAATCTCTACCCATGAGCACTGTACATAGTCTCATCATTACATTTTTTTTTCATCATGGCCTTTACTTTATTGGTAGGAAAACTAAGAAATTTCACAAAATAAGAAATGCATTGTATCAGTTTGGTATTATTAGTATTGATTAAAAAACTAAGTGAATACCAAAAAAAAAAAAAAGAAATCCACTGTGTAATGCATAGTCAAAGATCTTAAAGTAGAATTGGTGTTTTATCTATTAATTCCCACCTTTAATCAATAAAGAAATTTTTCACCTCTTTAAAGGAGGTGAAAAATTACCCATATTAACTATACTGAAAATAAACCTCATTAATTTAGCACTGTATCTCTCTAACCTCTTTGCATTCATAATAATATTCACATAATATAAATTTCACACAAAATATATGATTTAATAATTTAAGTATATTCAGAGTTGTGACTCAACACAATCGGTTTTAGAATTTTTTGATCACCCCCAAAACAAATCACTAACTACTCTTTAGTGATCATTCTCTATTCCCACCTCTCCATAGCCTTAGGCAACCACTAATCTATTTTCAGAGCATAAAAGTTGATGGTTTTAGTATGGCTTCATATTTCTTTAAAATACTAAAATAGATTTCCAATTTGAAAAACATAATAACAATGTCACTTGGTTTTAAACAAAATTGTGTCTTAATAATCAAGCCAAAGATACAGCAAGAAAAATAATGACATGATCACTTGCAGGTTTTCTCAATCTACTGTTCACCATCTAATCAGACCCTTCAGATTCCAGCAGAAAGCCGAAGAAAGTCATGGATCAATTTCCAAAGCACATCCAGGAAAATACTAATACATGGGACCATTAGGATAATGGCAGGACATCTTACTTAAACTTTTGAGCTAATGAAACAATACAAAAGTGGGGTCCCTCAGGAAATATTTTTTCTTATTTGATAGCAAGATCATTAATATCTTATCAGTTTCATATTTATGGCATACTGTATGACTAAAGAATAAAATAAGTAAGAGAGTTTCATAAGACACTTAACATAAGAAACACTGTGTCATAACTTTCACAGGCACAAAGCTCCCTAGGTTTCAAGTAAGTTCGGTTGATCCTGATTATTCCTTAGCAGTACTGCAGCAGACCAGCTTACAAACAAGCAGCGCCCTACAAACAGCTCTTCCTTACTACAAAGTTCTTAGGATAAACGTGTCTATACTTTGCAGTCACATGAATATCATAAAGATGGCGATTGTGTATCACTGTTGGGTAAGAGGTCTTGCCTTCCTTCATGATTTCTTCAGTCTTTTTTTCAGTCCACAAAATCTTTTCTAAAATGTCTGGATCTTAGCCAGGCGTGGTGGCGCACGCTTGTGATCCCAGTACTTGGGAGGCTGAGACCAGAGGATCCGGGTTCGCGGCCAGCCTCAGCTACTTAGTGAGGCCCTCCGCAACTTCATGAGACCTGGTTTCGAAATAAAGTATAAAAAATAGGGCTGGGGGTGTAGCCCGGAGGTAGAATGCCCCTGGGTTCAATCCCCGGTACCGCCAAAAAAATAAAAAATTAAAAAATAATAAAATGTCTGGATTTTCTAAGTACAGCTCATCTCCTGGTAAAAGCTGGAGCATGTCATCAGCAGTTGGAAACATGATTAGCAGCCATCTTCCAGGCTCTTCTAATGCATGAGCCAAACAAAATTTGTACAAGTCAGAGAGGCAAAGTTTTCAAGTCTTATTTCGTAGAACTATGGAGGTGCCAGCTAAATGTCTTTTGATATGAAACTTTTAGTTGCTTCTGATGGAGATGACCAGGTTTCAGAGATTTCAGTCCACGGTCCGAGGCTCCCATTGCTCTGTGTCTGCGGTGAGGCAGACCATCCTGGCAGGGAGCACATGGTGGGGAGCACCACGGTGAAGCAAAGCTGCTCAGCTCATGGCAGCCAGGAAGGAGAGAGCGAGAGAGAAAAAGAGAATGGTCACTACATTCAGCTATGTGTACATCCTGTGCGTATCTGCCTATAATTGAAGTAAGCCTCTCAGTAGCTCCATTTTTCACAAAGGAAAATGAGGCACAGAGATGTTAAATAACATGCCCAAGATCACACAGCCAGTCAATGGTTAACCTAGATTAAAACCTTAGTGGTCTTGTTCAGAACACCTCTTTTTTTTTTTTTCTTATTTTGTGGTGCTGGGAATGAACCTAGAGGCATTCTACCTCCAAGCTACACCCTCAGCCTTTTTTAAAAAATTTTGTTTTGAAACAGGATCTTGCTAGGTTTTTGAGAGTCTCACTAAATTGCTAAGGATGGTCTCAAACCTGTGATCCTCCTATCTCAGCCTTCCAAGTACTGGGATTATAGGCGTGTGCTACCACACCCAGCCAGAGCACCTCTTAATCACCCTGATATTTTTTATTGAAAGTTGGTATTAACTAGATTTTCTTGTGCTTTCTTCAAAGACACTAGGTTTTTCAACAGCTTTATTGAGATATAATTCACATAATATAAATTTCACACAAAATATATGATTTAATAATTTAAGTATATTCAAAGTTGTGATTCAACACAATCAGTTTTAGAATTTTTGATCACCCCCAAAACAAATCACTATTCGTTAGTGATCATCCTCCATTCCCACCTCTCCACAGCCTTAGGCAACCACAAATCTATTTTCTGTCTCTATATTCTCTGATTCTGGAACATTTCACATAAACAGAATCATGCACTATGTGGTCTCTTATGACCAGCTTCCTTCATTTAGCATAATGTTTCCAAGGTTCACCTATGTTGCAGCATGTATAGTGTTTCATTCCTTTTTACTGCTGAGTGGTATTCTATTTACGGACATACCACATTTTATTTATCCATTAATTAATGGACATTTATTTAGGTTGTTTCCACGTTTTGACTATTATAATTAATGCTGCTATGAACAGTCATACAAATTCTTTTTTTTTTTTTTTGCGGTACCGGGGATTGAACCCAAGGGCGTTCTACCTCCGCGCTACACCCCCAGCCCTATTTTTTATACTTTATTTTGAAACTGGGTCTCACGAAGTTGCGGAGGACCTCACTAAGGAGAGAGAGAGAGAGAGAGAGAGAGAGAGAGACAGGGAAAGAGAGAGAGAGAGAGAGCTGAGGCTGGCCGCGAACCCGGATCCTCCAGTCTCCGCCTCCCAAAGTACTGGGATTACAAGCGTGCACCACCACGCCCGGCATACAAATGCTTTTGTGTGGATATGTTTTCATTTTTCTTTGGTAGACAACCTAGGAGTAGAATTGCTAGGTCATGTGGTAATTCTGTCTCTGGGGATTTGTTTTCAGGTTTGCTTTTTTTTGTGTGAAATACTGGGGTTTGAACCCAGGAGCATTCTACCTCTGAGCTACACTCCCAGCCCTTTCTACTTCTTATTTTAAAACAGGGTCTCACTAAGTTGCTGAGGGCCTCACTAAGTTGCTAAGGCTGGCCTCAAGCCTGCAGTTCTCCTGTTTAGGCCTCCTAAGTCCTGGGATTACAGGTGTATACCATCTGGTAATTCTGTTTTTAAGGAACTACCAAACTGTCTTTTAAAGCAGCTGTACCATTTTACATCCCCACCAGCAGTGTATGTGGATTCTAATTTTTCCATATCTTGTCAACACTGTAAGTATCTGTCTTTTTATTATAGCCATTCTAGTGAGTATGAAGTGATATCACTGTGGTTTTTATTTGCATTTCACTGATAGCTAATGATGTTAGCATCTGCTATGGGCTGAATGTGTTCCTTAAAACTTGTTTTGTTGTTGTTGTCATCTGTTTTGTTTTGGTGCTGGAATTTGAACCCAGGGCCTCAAACATGCTAAGCAAGTGCTCTACCAATGAGCTATACCCCTATCCCCTTAAAACTCTTATGTTAGAAATGTAACCCCCAAAGCAGCAGTGTTGGAGGAGGGGCTTTGGGGGAGATATTTGGGCCATGAGAGTTCTGCCCTCATGAATGAATGCTGCTGTAAGAAGGGCGTGTGAGAGGGGCTCTCTCTCTTCTCTTCTGCCATGTGAGGACAAAGGTTCCTTTGACTCTGGAGGCTGTGAAGGCAGCACCCTTCTTGGAACCAGAAAACAAACTACCAGCACCTTAATCTTACACTTGCCAGCTTTTAGAACTAAGCGAGAACAAAATTCTATTCTTTATAAATTGACCACTCTATGATAGCAGCACAAAATGGATAGAGATGGCTTCTTTTTATAAAATACTATGTTTTAATTCTTTCTAAAACTTGGAAAACTAAGACTTGAACCAATAGTAATATAGGCAAGGCCCTAACCCAGGAAAGATGGAGTTTCTGCAGTAGAATCCTAGTCTCATTCATCTTGGAGACAGTCTCAGCACAAAGCCCCATTTGTACACAGTGGAGATGCTCCATAAATGTTTTCTTAATTACACCCCTGATGTTCTTTTGTTTCTTACAAAGTTAACTTTAACTGGTATTTAAAATTAGATGACAAAACCCTTTTTACATATAATATAGCAGTACCGTGGTATTAATAACACAAGCCTGCATCCTAGTTCCTGTTAGTGGAAGCTGCAGTGCAGGAGAGAGTAGGAGAAGCTGAATTCTTCTAAACCTCTCCCACCTAGGGGAAAAACTTTTTCTTTATTTCTTTTTTTAATGCTGGGAATTGAGACCTGGGGCATTCTACCTCCGAGCTACACCCCCAGCCCTATTTTATTTTTTATTTTGAAACAGGGTCTCATTAAGTTACTGAAGATCTCACTAAGTAGCTGAGGTTGACCTCAACCCAGTGATCCTCCTGTCTCAGCCTCCCAAGTACTTGGAATACATATGTGAGCGACTGGGCCCAGCTAAAAACTTACTTTTTTACTGATACATAAAATGCATGCTAATCTCGGGTGTATAGCATGATCTTTTTTTTTTATATATATATATGATTACACCTGGGCAACCATCATCCAGATAAAGACAGAGAAGGTTTCCACCTCCCCAGGAGGTTTCCTCATCCCTCTCCCAGTCAACACCTCTCACCAATGGTCACACTCCTCTGACTTTAATACCCTCAATTAGCTTGACCTGGGGAAACTTTGTACTTGGGGTTGATTTGTTGCCGCCTTCCCACCTTCACTTCTGGACCCCTTGCTCTGATGACCTCGGAGGATGCGATCCTCATGCTTCCCACGGCTCTGCCCTGACCCATCCTGTCTCCCTCCCAAAGCACTCCAGGACCCAAGAGACCTGTCTCCCCTTTGGTCAAAACTCTCTTCCTTTGTTGATACAGTTTTTCCCAAGTTGACCCTGAGCTCCTCAGGGACAGGGGTCTACCTTCTTTCAGTGCCCTCATCAAACAAACGTAACATCTTGGGTAGGGAGAAGGGGTGTAACAAAATTGCACTAAGTCATGAATGTTATACAATCTCAAATTCCTCCAGAATTGCCAAAGAAGCTGCTTATTCTTGGGGGGGATGTTGAAAGTGGAACAAAGTTGTCAAATGTTATAGACTGGATGATAACAACTATGAGGAAAATAAAAGCAATAGTTATCAAAAACTAAAAGGAAGCTAGGCATGGTGGTTCACACCTGTAACCCCAATATGTGGGAGGCTGAGACAGGAGGATCACATGTTCAAGACCAACCTCAGCAACTTAGTGAGACTCTCAGCAACCTAGTGAGACCCTGTTTCAAAATAAAAAAGCTGAAAAGGTCTGGGTGGGATAGCTCAGAGGTAGAATGCCCCTGAGTTCAATTCCTAGTACCATAAAAAATAAATAAAAAGGAAATGCACCAAAGTATGAACAATGATTGTTTGGAAGGTGAAGCAAAAGGAAATTTCTCATTACTTTCTCTATTTTCTAAAACTATATTAATGAACACATATTACTGTTAAAATGGGGGAAATCATATCTTTAAATGAGGCCATTTAGTAACCCAAGTTAATCTTTTTTAATCTTTTTAATCAGTCTGACAATGTGTCTATGTGAAATGAAAAGACTTGGGGGAGGTATAACCAGGCAGAACAGGAGGCCCTCCCTGGCAGTGACCAGAAGACCCCTCTCTAGACTGCACCTCTTAGTTTCCACCACTTTCCATTAGCGCCAAGCTGGGGACTAAACCTTCAACACATGGGCCTTTGGCGGACATTCCAGATTCAAACTATAACATATACTATGCCAGCAGTGTATTATGTTCAGCCAAAATCTTCCTACTGTAACCCTATCTCCAAAAATCAATTAAGAACTGGAGGTGTAACTCAGAGCACTTGCCTAGCATGTGCAAGGCTCTGAATTTGATCCCCAGCACCAAAAAAAATAATTAAATTAATAAAAACAAACATAAGCTATGAGACTATTTAGACCTCTTAATATGCCAATAGTTAACCTGCTTAACTGAATATTATCTCTTAATACTGCAATTATTATAATTATTATAATACATCACAAGGTAATATAATGATACATTATAATATGTTATATTATTATGTCAATATTACATAATATGGTAGATTCTGTAGCTGATCTAATGAAAATGTCATCAATTAATATAATACATTTGCTGGGCGTGGTGGCACACACTTGTAATCCCAGTACTTGGGAGGCTGAGACAGTAGGATTGCAGGTTTTCGGCCAGCCTCAGCTACTTAGCGAAGCCCTCTGTAACCTAGTGAGACCCTGTTTCAAAATAAAGAATAAAATAAGACTGGAGGTATAGTTCGGAGGTAGAATGCCCCTGGATTCCATCCCCAATACAATAAATAAATAAATAAATAAATAGCCGGGCGTGGTGGCGCACGCTTGTAATCCCAGTACTTTGGGAGGCGGAGACCGGAGGATCCGGGTTCGCGGCCAGCTTCAGCGCGCATGCGCGCATGCGCGCACGATCGATCGCGCTCTCTCCTCTCTCTCTGTCTCTCTGTCTCTCTCTCTCTCCCTCTCTACCTAGTGAGGCCCTCCGCAACTTCGTGAGACCCGGTTTCAAAAATAAAGCATAAAAAAATAGGGCCGGGGGCGTAGCGCGGAGGTAGAACGCCCCTGCCTTCAATCCCCGGTACCGCAAAAAATAAATAAATAAATAAATAAATAAATAAATAAATAAATAAATTTAATAGAGTAAGGCAATTATTGTTTACATAACAGAAACTAGTTTACATTTTTACATTTTTTGTGGTACTAGAGATTGAACCCAGGAGCATTCTACCTCTGAGCTACACCCCTGCCCTATTTTATTTTGAAACAGGGTCTCACTAGGTTGATGAGAGTCTTACTACTTGCTGAGGCTGTCCTCAAACCTGCGATCCTCCTGTCTCAAGTACTGGGATTACAAACGTGCACCACCACACCCGGCTCATTTTTATGTTTTGACAGTATGGTACTGATATGCTCTTAGTTTTAATTTGTCATTCTGATGTGATCTAATAGTTCCATCTAGATGTTTTTTCAACGTTGCTATGAAAAATTTTCCTCCAGTATAAATCTATTAAATCTTTTTGTGCCTTCAAATAGCTAGTTTTAGGTATTTCATATGCTTTGTTCAGAAGACAAAGTTCTTCTTGGGTAAATCATTTTCTATATTAAACTCTAATACAAATGTCATTCCATTATAGATGTGGCTTTTAGATATTCAAAAATATTATTTTGTGTGTGTGTGTGGTTCTGGGGATTGAATCCAGGGACAATCTACATCCCTAGCCCTAATTTTTCATTTTTTATTTTGAAACAGGATCTCACTAAGTTGCTGAGGGCCTCACTAAATTGCTGAGACTGGCCTCAAACCTGTGATCCTCCTGTCTGAGCCTCCTAAATCCTGGGATTACAGTTGTGCACCACCATGCCTAGATTAGATGTTCAAAATTTTTATACCACAACTGTATAAAGATTTTTGGGTACTGGGGATTGAACCCAAGAGCATTCTACCACTGAGCTACACTCCCAGCCTTATTTTTTAAATTTTTATTTTGAAACAGGGTCTCGCTAGGTTGATGAGTCTCACTACTTGCTGAGGCTGTCCTTGAACCTGTGATCCTCCTGTCTCAGCCTCTCAAATACTGGGATTACAGGCATGTATCACCATGCCTGGCTAAGATTTTTCTATGATATGGCTATTTTCATTACACATTTAATAACTTTGAATTCATTTTAAAAATCCCATAGAAGTAAGTTTAACACACAGCTCACTCCTCATGCACACTCCCTCCACTCACTCTCCCTTTCCACTCCCCTATCAGCACAGCTCTCCATTCCTGGCACACACATTATGGTTAAGCCACTGGCTCTGAAGTGTTTACTTGTAAAAATAAGTATCAGCAAAATTTTCCAAATTTAAACATAAGCATGTCTTGCTTTCAATTCAGAAACAAAAGAACTGAAGTTAAAGTTTCCCTAAGTAGCAACACCCTAAATGCTATGTTTGAGGTTGGATTTGTAGTTTACATTTGTTTTGTACAATACTGTTGTTCGTCTTGCTTTCTAAGTAACATTCTAATTTTAGCTTTTAGTTTTTGCTTATTGGTGGTTTCCTAAGAATTTCAGAAAACCCTAGCTGTAACTTCTCCTCTCCAGTCTAATGTATGTATAAGGTGGTGCATGCCTGTAATCCCAGTACTTGGGAGGCTGAGACAGGAGGATCGCAGATTCAAGGACAGCCTCAGCAAGTAGTGAGACTCATCAACCTAGTGAGACCCTGTTTCAAAATAAAAATTTAAAAAATAAGACTGGGGGTGTAGCTCAGAGGTAGAATGCCTTTGGGTTCAATCACCAATAACACACACACACACACACACACACACACACACACACACACAGAGTTAATTATATAAGTCAAATGAAGGTGTGTATTAAACAACTGAATGACTGGCTGTTTTTAAGTGTTCAGAAGATTTAATATTGTATCTGAAGTCATTAGCTCAGGTTCAGTAAGAATAAAATCATGGTCATTGGTTTTACTTCTCCCTTAATGATCTTTTGACTTTTATTTCTTTTCTTTGCCTTTTAATAACTGACTAGAACCTGCAGGACACTGCTGGCTAGAAATGATGAGTGTAGGTATCCTCTACCCACTAAGTACGACTTTAGCTATAGGTTTTTCATGGATGCCCTTTATCAGAGTGAGGAAGTTCCCTTCTATTTATACCTTGTTGAACATTTTTATTGGGAAAATACACTGTATTGTTGGGTTTATAACATACTAAAGAAACACACATGACAACAAAGCAGAAAGATGATCAATAGAATTATACTGGTCAAAGCTTTATTTTACTTGAAGTCATTCAATATCAGCTCTAAGAAGATTGTGACAATGTGAAGATACAGATTTTAATCCTGAGATTATCAGCCACTAAAAACATTTTTTTGGCTGGATGTGGTGGTGCACACCTGTAATCCCAGTACTTGGGAGGCTGAGACAGAAGGATCGCAGGTTCAAGGGCAGCCTCAGCAAGTAGTGAGACTCTCATCAATCTAGCGAGACCCTGTCTCAAAAAAAAGAGCTAGGGGTGTAGTTCAGAGATAGACTCCCCCTGGGTTCAATCCCCAGTACAAATAAACAAATACGTGCATGCGTGCGTGCATACGTGCGTGCGTGCGTGTGTGTTACTGGGGATTGAACCCAGGAGCATTCTAAATATAAGCTTGTATGGACAACTATGAGATATAAAAAACTCCAGGGAGCCTAGGTGTGAGAGGCCTCCACACTTTTGTAGTTTTACTTCCTGGAACACCAGACTCTCACAGTGAAGACCAGAGAAAAATCCCTTTGGACAAAACGAACCATTCTGAACATACCAAGTCATCTGTCCTACTTAACAAGGTCTGCACTCAAGAGAAACTAACTTGCTGGGATTTTATCAGAGCCTAACAGACTGCCATCCGTCCCACCTGTGGGGAGGCGGGAGAGGGGGCTGAGAAGCATTCGTGATAATCAGAGCCTAGGGACACAAGCTCATTAAAAGACAGACCTACCCAGGTGTGGGAGAGCACACCTGTATCCCAGTACATGGGAGGCTGAGACAGGAGGATCACAGGTTACCAGCCTTGGCAACTTAGCAAGACCCTCAGCAACTTAGTAGGACCCCATTTCAAAAATAAAATAAAATAGGGCTGGGGATGTATACCTCTGAGCTATTTCCAAAAAAAAAGACTGAGACCTCATCTTAGGACTATAGAATGATCCTTCCTTCCCCCACACCTTACCAACACATTATTAAAGGCCTATTTACAGCAGTGCCTTTTACCCAGTACACAGCAAGCATCAGAACCAGACTCAGCTATGGCAGAGACATCAGACTTATCAGACAGGGAATTTAAAACAGCTGTTGTTACTGAATCTGTAGGTGATTTTTCCTACTCAATACCATTCACAAATAACCAGACAGTTCTAGGAGCAGGCAGGAAATTTTATTTGATGGCCAATGAATGGAGAAGAGACATGCATACTCTCAAGGCACCTTCTCCTGAAGCAGGGCTGGGGTTTGGATTTTTATGAGGACTGGATTACAAAAGGATGCATGCTTTCATCAGAGCTTTTCATAGAAGAGGGAGGTTTCCAGGAATCGGGGTGTCCACCTCTTTCCTTTGGGCATGGTCAGATCCATTCGTAGCACCAGTGGGTGTGGTTTTGACGTTATATTGAGTTTAAGGTCATCTATAGTGATAACATGGCATTTGAACCAGAACAGGCTGATGTGGAGTTCCTCTCTTGGTTGGAAATGTATGATAACTTGGTGGTTAGCAATTGGAAACACATGGTTATTGGCATCTGGATTTAACTTTTATAAGCAAGTAGTATCTATAAGCAAGCAAAGCTGATAGGACAATAGACTATCAATAACTTTGGGGTTCAGTCTGATTACAAATTCCTCCTCTATTTGCTTCTCCTTCTTGAGGGAAGTTGAAGGATGATGGTCCATCTTCTTGAGATCCTTCTGGTTTAGTGTAGATGTCCCTGATGATAGGAGTGAAAGCTTTCCCTGGCTAATCTAGGTCTGTTTGACTGTCTCCGGACTGTAGCCCCAGGTATTTAAATCCCTGAGTAATGAGAATCTGAAGTTCAGTGGTCTCACTCAAGCCTTTTGCTCATGACAGAGACCAGACACATGAGGATGTGCGGTCCAAAGAACAGAAGGAGCATGATAGCCACCAAGAGAGGCAGAAACTAGGTAATGTTTGGCATAATCTTTTTATGTTCCAAACATTTTGAGCAGGTACAGCCAGACTCCAGTCTCAGAGCCAGGTTGTCTTTTTAAAGAGCCTTTTTTTTCTCGGTACTGGGGGGTTGAACCCAGGGGCATTTTACCTCTGAGCTACACCCAAAGCCCTATTTTTGACTCTTTATTTTGAAACAGGGTCTCACTAAGTTACAGAGGGCCTCACTAAGTAGCTGAGGCTGGCCACGAACCTACAATCCTCCTGGTTCAGCCTCCCACGTACTGGGATTACAAGCGTGTGCCACCTTTTAAAAATAATTTTACTGATATATACATAAAAATAACAAGATGGGTAGGCCAGTATATGTACCATTCCCTGATCTGCAAGATAATCCACCACTATTTAGTGGTCCAGGACCACTGAGTTCCTTGGGTAGGGGAAGAATCATTAGCAAAGGTCATCCTTGTGTCTGGGCTATCTGAACAGATTACTTATTATATTAAAAAGAAGTCAAAGATGGCAGCGTAATAGGGGTCTCTAAACGAGCCAGTCTCAAAATCACCTTGGTGGTTCAGAACTGAACAACATCGCACAGCCATGGAAGAACCAAAACCCAATATCCAGTAACCTGAGTACAACTACACAGACAGAGTCTACTAGCTACAGAATTCCACAGAAAACTACAATCCCGGGTCGGCAGGATCAGTAAAGAGCCACCTTCCCCCCAGCAACCTACAGCTGGGGCTAATAGCTCCCCTACCTCTCCACCAGCAAATCGGGGAGGAACCAGAGCAGAATTCTGTGAGTGGTGGGGCCATCCCAGCAGCAGATTGTGAATACCCTTCAAAGGCTGACCTAGTGTGGGCTCCTGCCACAGCCGTGCACCTCCCCCCCACAGGGCTACAAGCCTGCAAGATCCCCAACATCCGTGCCTCGGACCCCCACGCCCTCCGGGAACCGAGACCCTGTGGCTCTCCATGCCCTGCCTTGGACCCCCATGCCCTCCGGTGCCGCCAACCGAGACCCATGCGGTCCTCTGCGCCCTGCCTCAGATCCTCACGCCCTCCAGCACTGTGACCGGAGACCCACACGGCCCTCTGTGCTCCGCCTCGGATCCCCGCGCCCTCCGGTGCTGCCACCCGAAACCCAGAGCCTGCACCTCTCTAGGCCCTGAGCCTCTGCACCGTGCCTCGGAGCCCAGGCACCCTCCGGTGCCTCCAACCGAGACCCCCACGAATCTGTACCGCATCTGGGATCCAGGACACGCTCTGGCACCACCACCTGAGATCCGGGAGCCCGCCCCCCTCCTCAGGCCCATGTGCCATCCTCAGTGCTGCACCTCGGAGCCCAGGCACCCTCAGACGCCGCCACCCCAGACCTGGAGCCTGTGCCCTCATGGGGCAGCGCGCAATCCTCAGCGCCATGGCATCAGAGCCCGGGCACCCTCCAGCAACGATACCAGAGACCCGGAGCATGTGTGCATCTCTCAGGGCCCCGGTGATCCCCAGAACCCATGCCTCAGAGACCGGACATCTTCCAGCACCGACACCCGCGCCTTGGAGCCCGCACTCAACACCGTACCTCAAAGTGTGCCTCAGGAGCCACCACCTGAGCTCCAGAGCCTATGTGCCCCCCCACACAGACACACACAGACCGCGTCCCAGTCAACCAGACGGGAGGAAACCACAGCCTGCAGCATACTGACCCAATTGGATCTACAGGAACCATCAAGAGGTCTTATACACAAAAAGGAAGAAGATGTGGAGGCAACAGAAACACAAAATTGAAAACACCAAAAATACGAGAATGAAGAACAGTGAGGAAACAAGAAACATTCGCAATGCATCAACAAGCGAGATTACTGATACTGACCTGCAGGAAATGCAAGACAGAGAATTCCAAATTTTTATCTTCAGAATGATGAAAGGCCTCAAAGAAAGCATAGAGGAGATGAAGGAGGAAATTGAGGCTCCAAGAAAGAAACTCTAAATGAAATTAAGGAGTCAATAAACGAATTAAAGACTGCAATAGTAACCAATTCTAGTAGGCTCGACCACATGGCAAACAGGGTATCACTCCTGGAAGACAGTTCATTCAAAACTGAAAACACAGTCAATGATATACAGAAGATATTACAACAACACACCCTGGCCATCCAAGAAATACAGAACAATACAAGACGTCCTAATTTAAGGATAAAAGGCATTGGAGAAGGTTTAGAAGCACAGACCAACGGTATAAGAAACCTCTTAAAAAAATTCCAGAGAATTTTCCAAACATAAAAAAGATTTGGACATTCACATACAGGATACATATAGAACACCATTAAGACAGGACCAAAGAAGGACCTCCCCATGCCATGTAATAGTTAAAATGACTAACATAGAGGCCAAAGAAAGAGTCCTAAAAGCAGCAAGAACAAAAGAACTGGTGACATATAGGAGCAAAACAATAAAAATCACCCCAGACTTCTCAACCCAAGTCAGCAATGCCAGGAGGGTATGAAATACTCTGGACCCTGGAAGAAAACAACTTCCAACCAAGACTGATATATCCAGCAAAGCTATCATTTCAAATTGATGGAGAAATAAAAATGTTCCATGATAAATAAACACTTAAAGAATTCGTGAGGACCAAGCCAAAACTAGAAAAAATCCTAAAACAAATCACAAAGAAGGAAAAACAAGCAATTTTCAGAACCACAGGAGAGGTGAACCCCACCAGGTAGGCAACTAAACAAGGAGATTTACCACTACAGCAAACAGAAAATAGAACTCAAAATGATAGGAAACAAAAATCATATCTCAATAATAACATTGAATGTCAAAGGACTCAACTCCCCAATTAAAAGGCATAGACTGGCAATGTGGATTAAAAAGCATAACCCAACTATATGCTGCTTACAAGAAACTCATCTTCTAGCCAAAGATACTCATACGCTAAAGATAAAAGGATGGAAAACGATATACCATGCAAATGGAGATCAAAAACAAGCAGGGGTAGCAACGCTTATATCTGACAAAATAGACTGTAAGCTAAAACACATTAGAAGAGATAAAGTGGGACACTTCTTACTAATAAAAGGAACAATCCAACAAGAAGATATGATAGTAAACATTTATGCCCCAAATGTGGGCACACCTACATTCATAAAACAAAATCTTCAGGACATCAGGTCCCAAACACAATAATATTGGGAGACTTCAACACACCACTCACGCCACTAGATCGATCCTCCAGACAAAAGATGAATGAAAATTGTTCAGACCTAAAGAAAACTATAGACCAAATGGATCTAAAAGACACATACAGTTTATTTCAACCAGCAACAACTGAATACACATTTTTCTCAGCTGCCCATGGAACATTCTCCAAAATAGACCACATACTGGGTCACAAAGCAAGCACCATCAAATTCAAAAGATGTAATATAATTCCCTGCATCTTCTCAGATCACAACGGAATGAAACTGGAAATTAACAACAGGAAGATCAAAAGTAATCACATAAGCACATGGAGACTGAATGATACACTTCTGGGGAGAAATAAAAAAATTCCTGGAATTAAATGAAAATAGAGACACAATGTACCAAAATTTATGGAACACTTTGAAGGCAGTGTTAAGAAGGAAAATTAATAGCACTGAGTGCTCACATAAGAAAAACAAAACATCCAAATAAACAACCTAATGACATACCTCAAGGATCTTGAAAAACAGGAACAGTCGAAGCTCAAAGCCAATAGAAGGCAGGAGATAACTAAAATCAGAGCAGAAATTAATGAAATAGAGAATAAAAAAACAATACAAAGAATCAACAAAACAAGAAGCTGGTTCTTTGAAAAGATTAACAAGATTGACAAACCACTAGCTAACCTGATCAAAAGAAGGAGAGAATCAACCCAAATTACCAAAATCAGAAATGAAAAAGGGGACATCACCACAGATAGTGGAGAAATCCAGAGGATCATAAGAAACTACTTTGAAAACTTATATTCCAATAAAATGGAAAACATGGAAGAAATATATTTCTAGACACATACAGCCGACCTAAATTGAACCAAGAGGATATAGAAAACCTGAATTGACCAATAGCAAGCACAGAGATAGAAACAGCAATAAAAAGTCTTCCATCAAAAAAAAGCACAGGCCCAGATGGTTTTCCAGCTGAATTTTACAAAACCTTTACAGAAGAACTAAAACCAATACTTCACAAGCTATTCTGTGAAATTGAAAAAGATGGAATTCTTCCAAATTCCTTTTACGAGACCAACATCACATTAATAACAAAGCCAAATAAAGATACCTCAAGAAAAGAAAATTACAGACCAATATCATTAATGAACATAGACGCAAAAATTCTAAATAAAATACTAGCCACCCGCATTCAAAACCATATTGAGAAAATCGTACACCATGACCAAGTTGGTTTCATCCCAGGAAAGCAAGGCTGGTTCAACAAACGCAAAACAATACATGTTATTCACCACATAAATCGAACTAAAAACAAGAATCACATGATCATTTCAATAAATGCGGAAAAAGCATTGACAAAATTCAACACCCATTCATGTTAAGAACCCTACAGAAAATCAGAATAGAAGGAACATACCTCAACATCATTAAATCAATATATAAGAAACCCGAAGCCAACATCACATTGAATGGGAGAAAATTGCCGGAATTCCCCTTAAAATCAGGAACAAGGATGCCCATTATAACCACTCCTTTTCAAAATAGTCCTCAAAACTCTTTCCAGAGCAATAAGACAAGAGAAGGATATCAGGAATTCAAATATGAAAAGAAGAATTAAAATTATCTTTATTTGCAGATGATATGATCCTATATCTAGAAGACTCAAAGAACTCAACCAAAAATCTACCAGAGCTGATTAACAAATTCAGCAAAGTAGCAGGATACAAGATCAACCTAAAAAAATCAGTAGCTTTCATATATGCCAACCATGAATCCACTGAGAAAGAAATCCAGAAAACAATTCCATTCACAATAACTTCAAAACCAGTCAAATACCTAGGAATAAACGAAAGAGTATAAAAGACCTCTACAATGAAAACTATAGAACACTGAAGAAAGAAATAGAAGAAGATCTTAGAAGATGGAAAGATCTCCCCTGCTCTTGGATAGGCAGAATAAATATTATCAAAATGGCCATCCTGCCAAAAAATGATCTACAGAGTCAATGCAATCCCTATCAAAATACCAACATCATTTTTTGCAGATCTAGAAAAAACAGTCATTAATTTCATATGGAGAAACAAAGACCCAGAATAGCCAAAGCAATTCTCCGCAATTAGAACCATGCAGGAGGCATCACAATTCCTCACTTCAAATTATACTACAGAGCTATAGTAATAAAATCAGCATGTTATCGGCACAAAAACAGACACATAGACCAGTGGAACAGAATAGAAGATACAGAAACAAGTCCACAAACTTATAGCCAATTGATTTTCGACAAAGGTGTCAAACACATACGTTGGAGAAAGGACAGTCTTTTCAACAAATGGTGCTGGGAAAACTGGTTATCTACCTGTAGAAAAATGGAACTAAATCCTTAACTCTCACCCTGCACAAGAGTCAACTGAAGATGGATCAAAGACCTGGAAGTTAGACCAGAGACTGTGAAATTACTAGAGGAAAAACTATTAGAGGAAGGCATAGGTTCAACACTCCAACATATAGGCACAGGTAGAAACTTCCTCAACAAGACCTCCAAAGCACAGGAAATTAAAACAAGAATTAATAAGTGGGATAGTATTAAACTACAAAGCTTCTGCTCATCAAAGGAAACCATCAAGAGCCTAAAAATAAAGCCTACACAATGGGAGAAGATCTTTGCAAGCTATCCCTCTGACAAAGGTCTAATATCTACGATATACAAAGAACTTAAAAACTTTACACTAAAAAACAAATAATCCAATCAAGAAGTGGGCAACTGAAATGAATAGACACTACATGAAAGAAGAGATACAAATGGCCAATAGATACATGAAAAAATGTTCAACATCATTAGCAATCAGGGAGATGCAAATCAAAACTACTCTAAGATTTCATCTAACCCCAATTAGAATGG